>MJUU01067815.1:84712-102015 GCA_002080025.1 Modiolus philippinarum
CCGAGCTATGAGGGGCCGAAGGGGGCCAAAATCGTAAATTTACAGATAACCTAAACAATTTATTTTTTGTCGGATTTCGATGGGATTTTTTTCTTTGGATTCTACTTGATGCAAGCTTTCAGTGGTATATCAACGGATTTGACGTAGCTCTTGCCGTTCCCGAGCTATGAGGGGCCGAAGGGGGCCAAAATCGTAAATTTACAGTTTACCTTAAATTTTTATTTTTCATCGCATTTCGATGGGATTTTTTTCTTTTGATTTCTCTTGATATAAGCTTTCAGCATCATGTCAATGGATTGGGCGTAGCTCTTACTGGTTCTGAGCTATAGAGGGTCAAAGAGGAATCATAAGGAGTCATAAGGGCTAATTTTTATTTTCCCTAGTTTGTGTCCAGCTAATTACTTGGTCAATCTCCTTATTGCGTCCATCTAATTATTGTGTCAAGCTCTTTCCTATGTCCATACTCACTTTAAATTACACTTATTCAAATTTCAGTGGACGACATGCTGCGGTCGTATCATGCTGTGCTCAGCGTAGCCCTTTATTTTTTTTTAAATTTGACCATAGCCCCCCATAAAAATCAATGGTTGCTCCCTAAAGGATAATTAGGGTATACTCTTGTAATGCCTAAATACTTTTATAATGCCTATCAGCAGCACATCAGAATTTGAGTGAATGCCCCTTTGAATTTCACCAAAATTTACTACATACTACAGATCAACAGTTTGTCAGTGCAGCCTGTTGAACATTAAACAGTGTGAAGTTGCAATTCCCATGAAACACATTTGACCACATGTTCACGTCCCAATGTACATGATGAACTTTCCTGTAAATAAATTGTGTTTTTTTATATTTCAGTTGAAATGTAATCATTAGAATTGAATGCATTATTTTGAAGTTTCATAGGGACTATGAAAGTGTTGACAGGGCTCACATTTTCAACATGAAGCGCTAACGCTCTTCATTAAAAATGTGCTTCGGTCAGCACTTTCATATCCCAATGAAACTTCAAAATAATGCATTCAATTCTTAAATAAAAGAACAAAGGAAATGAGTTGTTTCTACATGGCTTGTACATTTTCTTGTATCGTAAAGACATTTGGTTTCCATAGGAGTTTTATTTTAAAACCGCAAAAACCACAAATTAATGAGTTTACTGAAGTATGAAGGCACACAGATTATATCTTGGATTGAATGAAAAGATAAAGCTGTCATGTGATCAAAAATTATATTTTATGAATGACAAAAAATGGCATTTTCAATTTTTATGAATGAAATGAAATTCATTTGCATAAATTTTGTGAATAAATTGAAGATAAGTTGGGCCTCACTGAGTTCCTAAATTTAAATGGAAAAAAAAAAAATTATGGATCATTTGTTTAACTGGGTTAAATTGACAGGATGCCCCCAAAACCAGATTTATGTCCCTTCCCTTTTTTCTTAATCTGCGGAAAGAAAAGCTGTATGTTTGTACAAAAGATAAAAACTGAATCTGTTTGAGGGTAAAATTATATCTAATTAAAAATTTATATGCAGTTTAAATGAAAATTAGTATACTAAAAAAATTCAGTGTCAGATTGTATGTATCAAAATGCTTAAATTTCAGCAAGCGAAGTTTTTGTGAACTTAACACCTAAAGCTATTATCTTAAAGTCTTACAAGTATGAATAAAAATGAAGTTTACTTTTTAGATCTTGCCTGTCATTAAAGTTTTAAATTTAAATATATTTTCAGAGCCATTCATCTTTGCTTTGATAAAATTCAGTACATGTTTTGTGTAAAGGAATTTGAAGTATTTATGTCACTAGTACATGACAATTTTTACCTGTGTATGTAGGAGTTGTAACTGGAATTGCCGGAGAAAGTCCGTTGTAATTTCTGTAAGTAAAATGATGTTTTCATCTTGGGAAAAATTTTTTATATATGTATTTTTTTTTGGTAGATTGTTTTGGAGGATTAAGACTTATTTATGAATTATGAAAAGTTTCTGAAATTTGAAAATTTAAGAAAAACTCATCAAAAAAAAAAAAAAAAAAAAAAAAAAAAAAGCTACTTTTTTTTTGTTAATGCATAAATATTTTATCTTTGAAAGGATTTTTGAAAAAAGTTAAGTACCCCGGTAATCTTTGCAAAAGTAAAAATACAGTGCAGGAGCCAATTGCATCAACTTTTGTAGATATTAATTGCTTTAAATTACAACAAATAAGATTTTATGATATCATTGCTACAGTTTCTGTACCCAAGGATTACATTTTTAATAGTCATAGCTATGCACTAGATGCACATATAGTCATAACTATGCATTATTTGCATAGCATTTGTTGCTATGCAAAAGTTGATAGTTGTTGCTAGGCACTATAAGCATAGGATAGAAAAGTTCATAGCTTTTGTCATGCTGCATAAGTGTCATAGTTGTGCACTATTTGAATAAAAAAGAAAAGTTCATAGTATTTCCATAGGATATAAAAGTTGTCAAATTTGAGTAGGCTACAGCTGAAGCACGTGAGGTGTTTTAGGACTGCTTATTTCGCTTAAGGCAAATTTACCATTCTAAGCGTTTTCATTTACCAAACAAAGTCTTTTTTTGCATATTAGACATTAGACACATAAGGGAGACAACTCTATCTACACAACACATCAATGCAATTATTTATTTTTTAAAACACAAGTCATAAAAGTATGATATACAATAATTGAAGCATCCTTTCCATATTAAATGCACAAAAAGATATGACAAAAGTATGATAGAAATTTGTTTTCATTGTTTTGGCAATTTGCTAAAATCAATATTTGATCAGATTTGTATAGAATGCAGCAGCATTTTCCAAAAGAAAAAAATCCTGAACAATTTATACAGACTTTGGCCATTTTTCATCAAATCTTGTGAAAATGGTCCAGATATGTTCTAATAATATTTACATTACACTAATGAAGATACAAATTTATGCTCTATTTTCAAAACACTCTCACACATTTGACATAAAAGTTGAACCTTTAGGCGATGGTTTTTTGCCAAATAGAGCTTATCAGAAAATTATTAAGAAAAAAAAAAGTAATTTTAGCTTAAAAGCTTGGAAAAATCTCCATAAATAGTAGGTATTAAGCTTTCTATAAACTGTCATTATGATAAAATATACAAATTTGGAGAGAAAGCCGTGATTAAAGATGTGTAATAATTATTGTTTGATAGTTTGACAAGTGGGTGTAGGCTGACCTACAGTCGTTTTCCCACTGTTGTTTATTTTCGGAGTACAAAACACATGATTCATTACCTACATGACAAGAAAAGGACATATATCATCTATAGGTGTATAAGTAAAACTTTTATCACTTCTTAAGTTTCTCTGCCCAACTATTTTTAACTCCAAGGCAAAAAATTTGACCATAATTATGTTGGTTAAAAAAGGTTATAATTCATGGAAGAAAAGAAAGATAAAAAGTTGTAACTACCATTTAGGCCATAATAATAAAAAAAAACTTTATTCTCACCAATTTTATATACCCCCACCTTAAATGGTCAGGGATATATAGGGCTCCTCTTGTCCGTCTGTTTTTCTTTAAAAATGAAGAGCAAGCAAAACTTTTATCAATGAAGCTGTAAATTAAATAGAAAAATGAAAAAAAAGGGTGAAAGGGAAAAGTAAAAATAATTTTTGTTTTCAATTAAGAGATGAAAAAATGGGTGGGAGGAGATAAGAATTTAGTATTTCTTTAATTATGGCCTTATGCTAGTAAATTGCAATTTTAGATTAAAAAAAAAAAAGGTTTTGCATTCCAATCATTTTATTTGTAAAAAATTTTGTTACGACCACTTGTGTTTAAAAAAGCTTGAAGATGAATTAAAAAAAACATAAAAGATTTGTATTATCACTTTGCACTTAAAGAGCCACATTGTAGTGCAACCTGTACACAGTTGATTTCTGTTTTTGTTGCAATGATGAGACAGAAATGAGTTTCTTAATGGATGCCTTGATGGATTATTAACAATCTATTTGAAAGATATTTAGGTCAATTGAAAAGTACATGCTGGTTTATTATGTTTGTTTCAGAATGTTTACATTTTGTAAACTACTTGTAAACCTGAAAATCTTGAAAAAGTTGATTGTTTGAACTTTTAACTCTTGTTTAAAGATTCCTTCACAACACAGGATACACTTTATTAGAGAAAAATTGAGTCAATTATTGTGTATATTTAACTTATATAGGTCAGACACTATGTCACTTACAACAGGGAAAATTACCCCAGTAAAATGGAAACAACCTGCTGAAATAGCTGGGGTTTAAGATGGGCATCTTGTTACATTTAGAGAGATAACATTTAATCTGTCTAAGTAGAAGTAATTAGTCATAATTGTTTTTCATGGGAGTCCACACTATGAGTGCCTTAGTTCTAAATGTCGTCTTTTTATTTCCGCGCATTGCAGCTGTCTCGTGTCCTTGTTTTTCTCCATTTCTGTTTTTGCCTTGTCGTGATTATCACTTCCCTTATTCCTTAGGTATTCTACTGCCGTTGTTTCATAATTGGTATCCATTTCATATTCATTTCACTGGTAGTTTGCCTCTTTTGATTTGTGCCTCAGTAAACTCAAATGATGATGGCACCTCATTAGCCCGTGGTACCTCCTATATATACCCTCATTTCCGGCTTCCATACAGTAATGAGGCATTACCTACATCTATTACTGATAAAAGATCTTTTTTGTTCAATAACTAATGCAGATTTTAGTTAAAACAGAGATATATGTTTTTCAGGTACAAATTACCATTGAGAAGATTTACAGACAAGGCGTGGTCCCAGAAGGTAACAGTTCTGGTTATTGTAAACCAATATTGTTCATAATTGCAAAAAACTTTACAAACTTGAGAATAATATCTTTTGCAGCATACAGCACTCTTCCTTATAGCATATTATGTATTTCCGTTAATATGATAAAATCCCAACATTGCCATTTCCTGCAGAAACCTTAGACAGTCTGTAGAAAAAAAAGCAGGCAAAGGTTTAGAAAAAGTTCTTGTGAAAGCTTATTTTCGTAAAAGGAGATAATTTATATAGAAATAATTTTAGGTGAAATCACATTTTCCCAATTTTTAGTGAAAAAAAAAGAAGAAAGAAATAACCAAAAAAACAAAAAACAAACAAAAAATATTTGTGATCTCAGTTTTAAATTTCATATTTCCAATTTAAAGAAAAGGTCAAAATCATGCTGTTTTGAAAGTTTCTTTAAAAAAAGAAATAAGTCCAGTGATCCGTTGGTGTTTTATACTAAAATCTGGAAAGCTTTTGATGAATTTTAAATGGAAGAAAAAGAAAAAAAAATCAGTCCTATAATTGTTAGTCCTCCAAACAGTAGGTATCAAAACAACGGCAGTAGAATACGGAAGGAACAATGCACAAGATTAAAGAAATCAAAGTCCAGAGACAAGGCAATAGCAAGAACATCGGAAGACAGAAGACTAAAGACACTATGCCCCAACAAAACACTACAAATAAAACACTCAATATTGTGAACTCTCAGAGTGAAATCAGATGCTCAGGATGGATAATCTTGTCCTTCTTTGTATACAGCACCAGTCATACTGTCGGTGGGTCAATCCAGGTTAATTAAAAGCCAGAATTGATAAATGTCAGTCAGACTACAATAAATTTCAAAAATAAGTCATTTTTTTTTGGTCATAGATTTTGTTTATCAATATTGTATGGGTGCAAATCTGTCGTTTCATAACACTGTATATTTATATTTATCAATTTGCAATAAAATAGTGGTGATATTATTTGATAAAGAAAATGAGTGATATTCTGGATATCTGCCATTTTATTGGGCGACAAGTAATTTATGAGATACTCTCCATTGGTACTAATATTTGGGATATGTCCAGAGCTATTTTACAGCAAAATTAATGTCCAGAAACAAGAACAGGGTCAAAGATCTCCGACTACCTTTTCCCGATGTAATAAATGAGCTAATATATACAGATCTATGCATAATTTTGATAATAAAGCATTATAAGCATAATAAAAGCATACAAGCTTTTATTTTACTACTATTTTGAATTTGAATTTTTTTTTTCAAATAAATGCAAAATATGTATTCACAGTTCTTAATCTGTGAAAGATAAATTAGTTTTTGGTTTTTGTAACAGAAGAGATACCTTTTCATAAACTTTTATAGTTTTGAACTTTTTTACCAACAAAAAAGGTTTTTTAGGTACCATTTTATGATATTTTTTTGTAAGGGAGGGAGTGGATTGGTCATTTCTAAGAAGTTTTGAAAACATTATTACATTATTTATCTCTTCTTTATTATTTTGTTATAAAGAAGAAAAAGTAAAAAGTTTAAAAAGCTGAACTTTACATTTAATATGTCCATAGAGTGGGTCTTGTAGATGGATACAAACTAGTGCCTGATCCTATTGTTATTTGATGACCAAAACTGTTTTCAATTTTGTAAGGGGGGGGTTCAAATTTGTACAATCTTGTAATACTGGTATACAAGATTACACTTATTCCCTGAGCATTGTAAATTGCTGCATGATGATTTTATAGTACTATGGTTATCCATAAATATCTTGTAGAAGGAAGTATTCAAAAATAGAATGAAATATTTATTGATTTGTGTCACACAGATTTTTATCTCAAAAATAATTGTATCAGAATTTATGAATGAAATACTTTATGAATATTAATATCATACTTGACTACCAAATTATGACTCAGCTTTTATTGCTCTGGTTAATTGGTTAACGAGGTGTTAATGATGATGTTTTAATTATATTGGTATTTACTGGTGTACTTAGAACTGCACAGTGGCTATGATGTAATAAAACAGAGAGTGACATTAGGGAAATTAATCAAACATGCATTATTTTCTGATATTTTTTATGCTGAAATGAAACTTCAAAGTAAAAAATTTGACAAATATTTTGATGGCACAGCCATCTTTCGCAGATGTAAAAAATTAAAATTGTCAATAAATACAGGGTAAAATGTAATAATATATCTATATGCATTTGTAATGTATTTTAAACTTTATTCTAAATTCATAAAAGAATAAATAAATTGTGGTTTGTGACACCCCCCCTCCCCAAAAAGAAATTAAATGCAACTATGAATTATCAGATATAGTTTTTGAACATCTACATCATGACATTTTCTTTGATTGTGACATTCATGGATTCTACACACAGGAAGACCGTGGAAGCCAGGAGGGAGAAAGGAAGATATATATATCTTTATTGCAAAATTACACCCCTAAGGGTCAAAGCAATACAATACAACACAAAACATATACATTATACAATGAGATAGATGACTCTCTGACCGGCGTTGACCCTATATCAATTCAGCAGATTGTTTCAGAAAGGTACATACTACCGGTAAAAGGGCTGAGTTTGGATTCAGAATGAAACTAATTTTTTGAAACTGATTGAAATTTTTAAAATTTGGGAAGTTTTGGTGTATAAGTTCAAAAAAATTTGTCCTATTTTGTTCATTAATTTTACAATTCAAAAGGAAATGGTTTTCATCTTCAATAAATTTACATGTCTTACAAAGTCTCTGTTGACGGGGAATATTTTTATATCGACCAGTTTCTATTTGAAGATTATGGTCGCTTAAACGAAATTTTGTTAATATTTGTCTACTTTTAAAACATGGCAATTCAGATAAATATTTTTCTAGCCCAATATTTAGTTTAAGTTTACTATATAAGAATAGTTTTGATTCATCAGTAAACGTAGATAGTTTTTCTTTCAGTTTATTTACATAAAACAAACAAAATTTCAAACAAAATTATTGTTACGTATTTTAGTGCACAAATGTGTTTTTTTACAGATTTCATACTTTTACCGTATTCGACCTTATTAGCGCCCCTGCTCCAATAAGCGCCCCCTCACCCTTTTTCAAAGTCAAAATGCACAAGCGCCCCCTCAAAACTCTCAAACTGCCAAAATTTACTTACGTTTTTTTGCCGATGTTTGAGCTTTAAGCGGGTATATTATGGCCGTAATTTTAAGAAACAGAATGTTAACATACCTCCCACGACTCCTGAGTAACGATATCTATTTATTTATGCCAAATTCGAGTGATTAATTACTGTTACTTTCTCGTTTCACCACGATTTAAACAACCGGAAATTGAAGACGCATTATAGAACTCAATAATAATGACGGTAGCGGACATGCATTAATTCTGGTTTTGCCGATTCAATTAAGCGCCCCCGTTTTTGAATTTTCTAAGCGCCCTAGGCGCTTATTGGGTCGAATACGGTATTTTAAATTTTTGATTGACATTAGGCCTTTTATTTCACTTTCTTTTGCAAATCTTACATCTGCTCCAAACCCGACTGAAAATATCTGGAAAAGTCAAAATTTGTTTGCCTTTTTTCAAAAACCTTCAAGAACAGCAGACGTTAAACATAGAATTTATTTAGAACAGCTTAAGGGAGTATGAGCGTCAGATTTTAGAAACATTCTTTATCCTCGGATTTTATCCATTCAAACAGGGTTAAATTTTTTTGCGCATGTATCATATTTTCTTGGTCATTGGTCACTTTAAAATTCATAGAAAATTTTATAAACTTCAAATTAACTGTTCAAATATCTTAAGAAATATAAACAGCCAATGGAAATTGAAGGAAAACTCTAGAGAGAACATTTGAGAAAAATTTGATGGCTTACATCTAAAAAATTCTTACATGAATTTTCAAAATTTTTTTCTCATTTTGTTCTGTAAGCAAAGTTCTTCAAAACAAAAGGTCAAAATTAATTTTAATTCGAATTACAAAATTTCTGATATTCTTACTCCCTTAACCAAACTTTCCAGCAGGCTTTTTGCAGGTAGCAAAAGTTAATATTTAATGAGGATATTTTGTACTGAATTTTTTTTTACTGGTTTGTATTGGAGGGTGGAAGGGGGGTGGGCAAATGTGTGAAATTCTTGTGAGTCACATTATTCTGTATGTTTTGTTATTGTATTTGCTTGGCCCCTATGGGTGTAACTTTGCAAATAAATAAATTTGAAAATGCAGAGGGAAGTGCAAGCCCAATAATGCACAATTTTGAGGGATGCATGTATTTCATTGTTGAATAAACCCAGAGCCCCCTAATGAACAAAAATATATACTGCAAACTCGGACTTTCCAAAATCTTCCTATGTTAGAACACTAGTTGTGTCAGCACCGGATGTTAATTTTGCTGTTGTTATTCCATACTGCACATGTTTTGGCGATATCTGTCAACAAAATTATACCCCCTTTTGGACCTTATCCTTAGATTTCAGTACATAATAATAAAATATTGGTCAAGTGTACACATATCAGCCCATTAGATATAGGTCATTCATTATACAGAGGCTATCTCTATTAATGTAGGAAAACCTATCCCAGGAGATAAAAGTCATAAAAACTAATTCTTCTAACATCATTTTTACATCAAGATCAATGATTTTGTCATTAGCTATGTTAGTTTCAATATTTTGATGAAATGTACAACTTTATGTGTATTGAGTTGTGTGTGGGTCAGTGTAACTTGAGCCAAGTTTTAATTACTACAAATGTCTTGACACCTATAGGGACTGTGTGATAATTGATTGAGGATGGAGAGAAAGACATGTGGAGGAAGAAGGACTTAATCAGTTACTGGTACTGTAATTATGTGTTTCCTGTGTCTGAGGAGGGGTGGATACATGAACATGGTGGTTTGAGAAGACAGGTAGGTTGTTTTTATTTTAATCATATGTCAGGGTCTCGCCCTGGACAGATGTGTGATTAGATCTGGGGGGCAGGTGTTTTTATAACATGTGACTGCTTGTATAGAAGCACCTTTAGAATATTGTAACTAAAATTCAGGTGGAAGAATAACTAGTTAATCAGTTTGAAGGAATTTAAAAACACTGCAAAAATATCCAAGTATATTGAAAAATTCCAATTTTTTCAGCAAATAAAATTGGCTCCTCAATCAAGTTTATCATAGCTGGCAAAATGGCTGGATTGGGGCTTGATGCTCAGCATTTGGTGAATATTGGCCTAATTAGGTATTTGAAAATCTTATGTTAAAAATGTTGCACAGTGTAAGTTTAAAAAAAATTGTATCTCTGTAGAATTCATTTCAGATATAATAATAATTATTAAAAGTTTATCTGAAATAACAGGTTAAAATGCTCAAGTTTTCCTTGGGCAAAATACTGTCCAGGACTACACTTGCAAACTCTCTTCTTTTCACTTGATGTTACAGGTTTCACCTTTCAAATGTCAACTTTTGAAGGTTCGATGTGTTCTTGACAGCAAACAGTTAGCACCTGCAAAAAGCATTATTTTACCTCAAAATACCCCCCACACACACACACACACACACACACACACATACATGCAATATTTATGAATATGCAAAAAAACGAAACAAACAATGGTAAAAAAATACCGTCGAATGAAAAACCAGGAAGAAAGAAATTGTTGTATCAAGGATATGATATAAAAAAGATATTAAATTTTTGTCATTTTTGAAAAGGCCAAACTCAAGGTTTGTCTCCTCAGCCAACATGTAGTTTGTTTTTTTGCCATACCTGGCAATGAAAAAACTTTTGATAGGACGATCCATCAAAAAAAATTTATATTGAAAATGTCTATCTTGATAATGCTGTCCACTGCACAACTTCAGACTTGGTCGTCAGTTTCATGTCTTGATCTTGAAAAATGCCATTGTTCTTATGTCATATGTCGTGAGTGTATTAAACTTGGATATTTCATAATTTCAGCATAATGTGTGCAATTTATGGTCAAGGGCATCTAAAGATAGGTTTTAAAGCAGATAAACCCGATGATTTTATTTATGATTTTTTTATGAATGAAACATATTAGATGAATTTCATTGATAAATTATATCCTTCCTGTTGTGTCCTCCCACCAATTATATATTACTCATACATTATTATCTATTGTACTCATCCAGTTACTTTCACATACTTTTATCAACATGTATTATACTTATTTTTAATACTGTATTTCACAATACAGTGGCATTTCGTGTCATCAACATAATGGGCTCCCCACGCTAATTTCAAAAATTTTCTCCCTGTGAGTCAAAACTGCATTACCCATTACACAGTACAATAAAATTATATATACATGGCTAACAAATACCAAGAAAAAGGGAAAGGGGGGTTTCTAAATTCCAAAACACAGCAATTAATATTAAACAACATTACAAATTCAAATCAATGAAAAAAAAAACGAAACTTATAAGCAATCTAGCATTGTTGACCTCTACAAAAATTGTAGGTATCATTTGGTGTCCTAGAAGGGCAAGTAAGATCTGCTCCAGGTGTGGCACCTGTCACTTGTGGCCTTGACTTTCCAGAATAATCATCAGGATTTCTGTCTGTCAGTCTGTTGACATTTTGTGCCTCCAGATATAGCAAGTCATTTTCTGTTTTAATATCATTTATTTTTATGCCCCTGCAACCAAAAGTCAGGGGGCATATTGTTTTACCCTCCTTCGTCCATCAATCCATCGTTTGTTTGTTTTGTTTGTTGGTTTGTTAGTGCTATACAAAAAAACACAACTTTTGATGTTTTTCTGACACTTTGCAAGCCAATTCCAACTACTTCAAAGAAATCTTAATTACAATAAGTAGATGTACACACACCTATCTTTTGGAATGGTTACCATGGAAACTGAAAAAAAGGCAGGAAAATTCAAAAAGCCCCAAATTTGATGAAACTTTACAGGAAGGTTATCTAGCATCCATAGAAATGATTTTGGATCTCAGAATTTCAAAATGACTGCTGTTGCAAAAGGCAGTAAAATTCAAAGTGCCTCAAATTGGATAACCTTTACAGAAAGGTTGCCTAGCACCAATAGAAATGATATTGTGGTTCTCAGAATTTTCAAAATGGCTGCCATTACCATGGAAACTGGAAAAAATGGAGGAAAATTCAAAGTGTCTCAAATTGGATGAAACTTTACAGAAAGTTTGCCTATAGCACCCATAGAAATGATATTTGGGCTCAGAATATGACTTGTATATTTTTTGGAAAAAAGGGGGAGGTATATCATGTCCATGCTTGTACTGTGTCAACACCTGTGTTGTGTCCACACACATTCAAATTTTAACTTACCATATTGATCCAGGGTCCATTGCGCTGGGGCATGATTGGTTGCCATTGGTCATAGTTGGATGACAGTTCTAGTTTTCATGTTAAATTCTTTATATCTCTAACTTAGGTGGAAATATGATTAAACAAAAGCATCTATTTTGGAACCTTATAAAACTTCAAAATTAATGAATAATAATGAATCAAATAAATGTTCTTTGAATTGAGCCATATCCTAAGGATATAAATTTTCAATACGTGCATCAAACGATCAAATGATCACAATAATAGAAATTGCAGTCAAAATGCATTTTGATTATAATATGTTCAAATAATTAGCAAAAATTTGTTGTCAGACATCTTTAATATCCTTTTTACTTTAATTGTATAATTGTTACCATTTGAATAATTACATTTCTTTAAAGGGTGACCATAAGATCATAGCGACCACTCTATACAGGATTGATATAATTATTTAATTTAACCTCAATTATTAAACTGCACAATTTCTTTCCAATATTGATCTGTTTTCAAGGAAATATTTTGCCAATATAATATAAAAGTTGCATTTCCTATTATTCATTTTCATATGAATTTAAGATGACATTCATAAATTAATTTTAAGACTTCACACCATTTTATTAACTTCAAAAACCACTTAGTTGAGAGGTAAATTAAATAAGAATGCAATACAGAGTAAATATGATAAGTGATCTCAATTCCAAGCTTGAGTGGCTTTGATGAAATTTTCTTGTCAATCAACTTAAAAGATTTTTTTTGCTGTTATGTAGGTATCGTTTTCTCAGATTTTTTTTTGGCAATACACATCCAGTTTTAATATCAAAATTAAATTTAATATCACTAACCTACATTTTATGCTCGAATGACGTACATAAAAGTATAAGGCCAACTAAATTATTTGGGGTCATATTATGTCCTGAGTAACCTGGATTGGGTCCAGTTTGGTAAATTTGCATAGTGCATTTGTAGCCTTTTATCCAGCAAAATACAGGCTGTTTTCATTTCAAAAGGCGAACAAATTGTTTGGTAAACATTAAAAAGATGCATTTAAAAACTTGGCTTTGAAATTAAATAGAGCAGAAAAAAGAGAAAATATCTTTGTCACTTTTCAGATCAAAGTGTAAAAAGAAAGAAAGACTTGATGTCTAGGTTATATGACAGTTAAATTTGTCTTTAAATTGTCACAAGTGGATATTTCCTGCAGCTTTTGAAGGACATTTAATACTGGCCATTTTCTTTGCATAAATTTTGCTTCTTTTACCAGCCATTGTGCAAGTTTTAAAGTGCTCTTCTTTCAAAAGAAGTTTAAGGAAAATCAAAGAATATTTATTTAATATGTAAATAAGGTTAGAAAATATTCATGACTTTTTACACAGTGTAGATAGGGACACATGAAATATTTGTACATGAGTCTTATGCATGACCTAAGGCTGAAAGAAGTTTGACCTACTAGCCTTTATCTACTGATGGTTTTGATTCTGAGCCAAAAACTAGTCGAAATTACAATAATCTCTGAGAAAATGTGAAAAAAATATGAAAAAATGTACAATTTTGTAATGAAAAACGTAGTTTTCCGAAAGCAGAAATTTCTCCTCCCTCACAAAAATACTTGACCTAGTTTTCAGCCTACTACTATGTTGTATCTTGTTCATTGATTTAGTTCAAGAATTCCTTTCTATTTTTAGATCCGGAGTGTAAAACATGTGTATTATTGCTGCGTCTGGAGAAGAGGAAACCCTCACCCTGGGAGATCTGACCCACAAGTAAGATAATACTACTCAAAATTCTTTTTATGAATGAAATGTTGTACGCTATCTTTTTTTTTTCATTGATAAATTTTTCTGTTTATTGAGGCTGATAGTGAGAACCTTGTTGTGTAAACTACGTAATGTAATCCCTTTAAATTACTTTTGATCCATTTATTTTATCAATTTACTGTGTAAATATTTGTGTTTCAATTTAAAAATTTTGGAATTAGGATATTTTATATTTATCAGGTATTGATTAAGGTAAGGTATATTCATACTTTTCTCGCATTAACCTAAATTTTTTTAATTTTCTCTTTTTCGAAGTATTTTTTTAGCTATTTTGCATATAAATATTTGTACTTGTACTAGTTTATTGCAGAAATTTATTAATGATTTTGCTTTAATATTTTAATTGTTCAATATGAAAAATTAATTAAAATTTCATCATGAAATTCAGTTTGTTCAATATAAGAATTAACTAAAATAAAAAATAAGAAAAAATAAAAATCTGCAAAAATATCGAAATAAATTCATTTAACATTTTACTTTGTATTTTACATAAGTGTGAAATGTTATTTTTGAGAGATCAAAAATTTTTAATTATTGCAATATTTTTGTTACTGCAGAAAGTGTTTAATTGCAATAAATTAAACTTCACATTTCGGGAATGTTTATATATTTTCAAGGTTCAAATTGAAGAAATAATAATGGTGAAATTTGTTTTTTAAAACATGATTTTGGATTTATTCAGCAAATTAAAAGATAGTAGCTTTTTCATTTAAATCTGAAATCTTGAATTTTTGTTTTGTTTTTCCTTTGTTTTCCCTTCAAAGGCTTGCAACCAGAAACTTAGGACCAAAATTACAAACTGTCTTCAAAAATTAAGTTTTGACCACAAAACTATTGACTAAGGTTGGTTTTGGGTCTTGAGGTGATCAAGCGGTTCGAGGGTAATGCCCCTTGAAACGTGTAAAAACCTGTGGCCTTTGAGCTGTTAGCTCCCCATAAATGAATAAAGCATTAAATTTAGTAAACACATTTTATTGCAATTGCACACTTTTGGCAATAACAAAAAATATTGCAATAAACTAATTATTTTGATTTCTTAAATATGATATTCCCCCAAAGTGTAAAATAGTACACAATACATGTCAAATGAATTTGTTTGATTGTTTTTTTACACATCTTCAAGTGATTGCTTTTAAGTTTTCATAAGACTGTAAAATTTTTTGAGGTGGTATAATGGTATAATACTGGTGTCCGTTGCATTGGTAGACACATTTTTTCCGAGTAGTTACTCAAGGTCCAGTTGACCAATCTATATGAAATTTTAATACAATGTTATACTTGAATCAAAAAGACCCTCAGGGCTGATTTTCAGTATTGTAGCCATGCCTGTTTTTGAAAAATCTTCCAAAAGGGAATAAATCAAATTTTTTCGTAAGAATTTATGGATACTTACAGTCAGTTCACAGAAAAATAGCCAGTCTGACCATCACCATCTGACTTTGTTAGAATACCCTGATTTGTCTATCAGGGGTTTGGCAATGTGCTAATGAAGATTAATACTGAAAATAAAAGCAAATTTGGAAAAAAATTAACTATGAGAAACTAGTGCTAAGTGCTATTCCATTTAAATCTACCATCCAGGTGGGGAACACCATATATTTTAGACCCCACCACCAATAGAAAAAAATATTATTTCTACCATTAGGCTGACCCCCAGGACTAAGAGAAAAAAAATAAAACTGGCGTTCCCCCCCTGGGTGATAAATTTTTCTAGAATAGCCCTAAGCAAGGGGGAAAATTGAAACAAAAGTTATTATAACAAGGCCCTTTTCTGCTTAAACTCAACACATTCTCTGCAAATAATGATCAAACATCATGATCAACCTATAACAATTTATGTGAACTTCAGGAAGAATGTAAATGGCCAATTTCAATGTAGATTTTTATGTTTTTTTTAAAGGATCTTGATGAGACATTTGGTAATAGCCCTTTTGTGGCCTGTGATTTTCTTATTGTCTTTCAATTGTCTTTCAATTAAACAGAAAAATTTGGACTTTTAAGAATCATTGCTGTTTTGTCATGAACAAGGGGAAGAAACTCTTCTCAATGACAGTAATTCATCATTAATGGAAGATGTGAAAAATTGCCATATTAAAATAAGAAAAAAAATAGGTGCATATTACACTTATATTAGGAGAGAAGTGTTTAAATACAAAGGTATTGCTTACTTCCCCAGGGCTCATTACTTATCCATATCTTATTTCAGGAAATAAGAATCACACCCAAATATGAACTCCCCAATGCAAAATAAATTGTACATTTCACAATGTTTAATTCTCTTTTTATTAATAATAAATAAAGCTTCATATATAATTTTTTAAAAGAAAGAAATTATTTAGTCATGAAAGAAATCATCATTGAGAAAAATTTGTGAATAATACATAAAACGTGCATGCATATTGTTACTGATGAAGCTGTTAATATTAATTTATACAATATGATTGACATTTAACCAACTTTCAAATTGATATTTTATAAACTTTCCAAAAGTCCTGATAAATTATTTCTGTATAAACGATTAGGCTTAGATAAATTTTATATTTTATATCAGAATGATTGTTAGTGGTAAGCATCATCATGCATAATATATGTCTGATGACACAAACTTTTGAGGAAATGCAACCTACACATTTTACTATGCATACTTGGAGTCAGATCGGCACAAACCCCAAAGGACTTATTTCATGTTGCTGGAAAATAAGTAGCTCTTCAAAAACTTTCACATGCAGCTAGAATTTGAGAAGAATGCAAAAAAATTTTTTTTCAAATCACTGCCTTAATGATCTTTGCATGTTCGTGAAAATTGTCGGTCCTGTCAGTTCTGATCTCCAAAAAAACAGTTGAGTCCGTCTGAGGGCCCAAATGACTGACAACATAGAATTGGTTGTCGTTGGTAACTTTTAGGTCCAGCAAAAATATTGTAGGACAGGTAGAATAATATGTTCTTGCATGAGATCACAATAAAGATTGGGATATCTTTCAGGAATGTAAGAAATTTTGTCTTTTCTCGAGTTGAGCGCAGCCAATGAGAGGAGAAGACGTAGAATTTCTTACATGAGTGAAAGATATCCCGATCTTTAATTTTGATCGAATGTAAGTATCCATTTTTTTCATAAAATACAAATAGAGATGTAGCGAAACCTATATTAAGTAGGCAGTATCGCCGCCATTAGAGTGTTCTTTGCATTGTGACTTCAGGTATTTTATGACGTTAAGGCATGGTTACACAATTGTTGTATCACAAAAATTAACACTGCTGGTTTGTCATTTACCCGAGATGAGGTCGCCTGCATCGATTTTACATGGGTTATCCCCAAATGCAAACCAACATTTACGAAAGAAAAACTAAATTTGCCAGTTCCATGGCTGACACTGG
>MJUU01067815.1:102131-124484 GCA_002080025.1 Modiolus philippinarum
CTCTGACTAAATAGGTTTTTAATAGCTTACATTGAATATCGGTTTTGAAAACTACATCTTACTCCTGTTTCGGTGTGCTCAGTTTTAAAAAAGATTTTGTGTTTTTGAAGAGTATTATATTCATTATTATGCTGGCATTGAAGAATTCTTGCACAAAGTAGATTTTTGCTTATATGGTTTGATGGTTTTTTAGTTATTTCTCACATCAACCAACCATTTCAATAGTTAAAGCAGTTTTTGTTGTTTCAATATCTAACAAGGTTCATCTGAATGAATATACGTTGTACATGTAATTGGTTTGGTACAATATAAGTACATTTGTACCCAGTTTATTCAGTACTTGAAATTTGAGTTATAGGGGTCTTCTAGATATCCATATTCTCATACTTTTAAATGTCACATGACAGAACCAAAAAAAACCCTATTTTTTTATGTACCAATGATGCTAATTAATTATGAATTGATTTATGTGGGTCTCTTAATTCAGTATGGAAAATATGATTTTTACCAATGTGTTTTGAATAAAGTGTTAATAATATAAAATCGATTATAACTTAATTAATTCTTAAAATACTTGAAATGGGTATTATCATATAAATCATGTAATTGATAAATATTTAAGAGTTAGTAATGGACAAAAATTTAGAATCGGTAATCATCAAACAGTCGAAAAAATATTTATTTGTGATGGGGTTAAAACGTTGGTAACTAAGTTGTATTGTACTGTTAAATTGAATTCCATAACACTCATTATTTGTTAGAAAGTATAATACATAGGGTGGATTCAATTTTCACTGTGTAAGAATTTTGCGTAGGTCAAAATAAAACTCTTTATGAGTATGTACATTCATTTAGATGACTTGTGACAATATTTTCTTCACTTTAGTTGCTGTGTTAGATTTTCTATTTCTATGAAATTCACTTTCAGGATTTTTTTTTTGAGATGTTAGAAGCGCTGATAAGTGCTAATGACCTAGACATCCAACGTCTGAAAACAAAAGAAATGATCTACTGGTCTGACGCAGACACCCAAAAAGTAGACGAATATCTGCAAAGTTGTTGATGAAATCATTCTTGATGAAATCGTAAGTAAAAAATTTAATTCATGCTGATAAGCAGTAACAAAATGTCTATTTCAGTCCTGTTGATAAGGGTCAATGTTTGTATTTTTGGTACAAGTTGATGAAAGCTTCCTAAAATAACTTTTGATGGAAAATCCATCTTATGATAAAGTAATGTTTAAAACAGGAATTATGATTTTGCAAACCTCTGTTAAGTCCAAAAATACCAATCAAAAAGGTGTGTACCCCTAAGTGATATTCGACAGTTTGTACCGAGGTGAAATGTACTTGTACAATGTGTTTGTACTTTATTACTTCAATTTCAGTATAGTTATGGTCTTTTTGCTTTTCTTGAACATCAGGTAAATTTTTAGAATGGCTTTTTCCTGAGGTCTAGTGTCAGTTATGTTTTTTCCTGGGCATACATTTGTCATCTTTTTTTCTGCAGTCTATTGACCCCTTTCCCTGTTCGTCCACCCCATCAAACTGCTTGTTTAATACAGACATTGCTCTGAAAAGCACAGAGTGAATATGCACACACATTTTTCAGAGCAATTTCAAATGGCTATTCCTTGATTATTTGTTAAAGCATTGATGAACGATTATCATAATTGTTTGACTTTTTAAAAATAAATAGGAAAAAAAAAATCAGAATTTTGGGAAATCACAAAATATGAAGTGGTATTTGGTGTAGTTTCCAAGTTGTTTTTGTATTAATGTTAGTTGTGCTAAAATAAAAGAAATAAATTCCTGCTGTTTAAAAATATTTGTAGCTTAAAAGGGAAACCAAAACAGAGAAACATATCTTGTTTTGAATTTTTGAGGGAAAATCATTTCATTGGTGTTGACATTGTTTTTATGCCCCTGGGTGTATAGTTTTACCCTTTCCCACATTCCACCATTTTTACCGTGTTGACATATATTCCAGCTTTTGTATTCCGGATAAATCACGCTATGGATAATCACGCAATTATCACGTAAAATGTGTCCACAACACAAAAAATGATATACGCGAAATACCTGGAAAGGGTGTTCAGATTACACATGTTATTGTTTACATTTTGCTGTCTGTGTACTGTGAATATCTAGATTCATTCTAGATTACCTGTTCAGATTAGGCTATTCCAGATTAATTCCTGAATGAATGCGTGATCAAACCACCTCATGACTGGGTTTCATCACGCGATGGTAATTGTGTGATTATTCCGGAATGATTCCACATATGTTTTATATGTGAATGATAAATCTAGAATGAATGCGCGATCATTACTTGCTACAAACAGATTTCTTGGTGTTTTTTTTTAGAACACTGCTTGCGATATCTACTGAAATTTGGTGTGCGAGTCTACTATGATGACTTGCTGTTCTTATAAAAGTTTGGTCATTATTTTTTGATTGCTGCAGGAGTTTCTTCAAATTATAGCCAGGTGGGGGCAGTAGTGTCTTTCAGAGATACCTATCTAATTCTCAAAAATTCTTCTGATTGTTATAAAAAAGAATCTTATTTTCTTCTAATTTCATGCAAAATTGATATTAGTTTAACATATGTATAACACAATATGCATTAACCCAAAGTTTTTAGTACTATCAGATATATTATCGGATTTCACCAATGAAATATGAACTAGCTTTTGAAATGAACATGGTAAGGAAAGATGTGTATTACCAGCAGAAATAGATATTCTTTTATCTTCTTAAGGTGTCTGGTCATCTAATTCCTTTGACGTAAAAATTAATATGTGTATTCAATCAAATATCCTTTATATTTACTCTTATAATACACTAACCCTGTTTGAGGTAAATAATAAAAAAAAAGTTTTATATAAAAAGGAGAAACTTGGTATAATATTTGTATTCTATAAAAAGGATGATTAACTAGGTATTAAACATAAAAGAAAATGTTTCTTTCACAAGTTAGTTTATGTTTAATCACTACTGGCCTGCAGTTGACCTTTTCTATAGTCCATGTAAACTGATTAGATGGTAAGAAGTTTATTTTGCAACATGCTGAAAATTAGTGGGAATACTAAAATAAAAGAAAATTTATTGATAAAGAATATTAATTCTTCTATAATAATGGTAAATGGCTGTTTTCTCCATAAGACAGAGTCACATAAAGCTGCCTTACATGCCTTTTCAATCCAATGTTACAGAATTTTCAAAATGGCCGCAATTGCTATGGAAACTGAAAAAAGGCGTGAAAATTAAGTGCTTCAAATTGATGAAGCTCAACAGGAAATTTCCCTAGCACCCTGTACAGTAGTAAGGCTGCCTTATTTGCAACATAAAATTTGCCTTATAAGAGGGGTGGCAATACAAACAATATAGACATATAGAGTAAGCTCCAGTAAGCAATATTTTATGAAAGGATATGGGGTAAATGAACATGAGACAATAACACATATGTTTACTCCAACTGCATTTAATTTTAGTGAGCTGTATAGCCATTTCGGAGATTAATTCCTCATCAATTAATGTTTTAAACGCAAAAAAAAACCAAAAAACAAACGAAATCCGAATGATCAGTAATATCAAATATAGCTAAGGACAAAACTACGATGGAGGGAGTTTAACCTTAGGTTTCGAATTTACATAAATTTAGATAATAGTTATAAAGAAAGTGTACACATGAGATATAATCTCATGTACAAGTACACCATATCTAAGAAAAATAATGAGCATACGAATTGTTTTACCAACTGCACACTGCATAAAAAAGACAAACTCCTGTATTAAATATTTTATGAAAGGATATGGGGTAAATGAACATGAGACAATAACACATATGTTTACTCCAACTGCAATTAATTTTAATGTGCTGTATGGCCATTTCGGAAATTAATTCCTCATCAGCAGCACCAGAACCCAAACAGGTAATCCACAATTTAATAAATTAATGTTTAAAACGCCCCAAAAAAGCAACTTCTGTTCTATGTCATTGTATGTTATGTATAATTTTAAGGATATGGAAAACATAAATTAAAAATGTTCAAAAATATGGTACATAAAAAAGTGAAAACTTTTCATTCTAAAAAGAACAGCATTCAGTTTAAAGTGTTAAAAGACCTCCAAGATCAGGATTAAGAAAATAAAAAATAAAACGAGGATTGAACTTTATCTTATTGATGTTTTCACACGATGGAACTAGTTAAGAATCTTACTATATCGATCATTTTGTTGTGGAGACTTCATATTGAAAATAAAAGTGGGAGTTTATTGTGTTGGGAATAAATCTTTATTTAAGTAGCAATATTTATTTAAGACGGGGTGGGTGTTCTGAGGCACTGGCTGAGTTTCTCACATGTCTCAAGAACAAGGTCAATCCATGAAACATTCATAAATCTTTTAATATGAAACCAGCGGCCTAAGTTAACAATGAAAGTATATGGAGTAAATGCCTATGAGACAAAGTCTCTATAAATACATGATAAAAAAGCAATTGAACAACGCTTTTATTGTTGTTCTTCATCTTGAAGTCACCATAAGGCCTTCAACAAAGAGCTTTGCTCATACCTCATAGTAAGTTCAAGACGGCCCCTAGCACTAGTTTGAGCAGATTTCATTGCTGAATGTTAAACAATGCCACATCCATGTTTCTTTGTACCCATGGATGCTGAGTGGTCATCAAACATAAAACTGCCTGTATTCTCACTGTGCGACTTTTCTATCAAAGTAATTGAAGCTTATTGAAAACTTAACTAAGTCGGGAAGTAGAACTGGATGTTTTCATGACAAGATGGGACAGAATTTAAAAAAGATATAGAAAGCTTTTGTCCTGTCCCATTATTTTTGGCAACCCCAGATGATAATTTACTAATTAACTTGATGTGGTCTTACAATGACCTTGTACCATATTGAATTGTACTATGAAATTTTACCAAAGTATACGATCAAATCATTTCCTTGTAGTATTTCAAACATTGAATTCTTAGAATTTCAAATTGTATGGATTTTCTATGAATTTCTATAAAGCTTTATGACTATCAATATCGAATAAATTACAAAATTACCACTACTAAATTAGAAGTTTTGAAGGTATATATTTGGATGAAAAATATTAATTTACTCTAGGGAAAGCTATATAGTGTTATCAACTGCTATTAACCCTATTCTTAATGAGATTTCAAATATTATGGACAGTGTAAAAGATAAATTGAGTTCTAATTTGTCTGACCCCATACACTATCACACCAAGCACTGGCTAGCTCTGTCTGATTCCAAGGCCACTAGTAAATAATTCTCTGATTACTACAGGTACACCAAGCACTTGCTTCCTCTGTCTGATTCTAAGGCCACTAGTAAATAATTCTTTCATTGGTGCAAGAATAACAATGCTCTTATTCTAAGGCCACAAGAAAGTAGTTCTTTGATTAGTGCAGAATGCCAAGTACTGGCTTGTTCTGTCAGGTTCTAGGGCCATACGAAAAAAAATTCTTTGATAAGGGCAGAAACCCCAAGCACTGGCTGTTTTGTCTGATTCCTAGGCCACTAAAATAATTCAATGGTCAGTGCAGGAACAACAAGCATGGGTTGTTCTGTCAAATACTAAGGCCACAATTAAATTATTTTTTTATTGATACAGGAACAAAAAGCACTGGCTTGTTCAGTCTTTTTTAAGGCCACAAGTAAATAATTCTTTGATTGGTGCAAGCATAGCATTGTTTTTTTTTTAAGTCTGATTCCAAGACCACTTAAAAATACTTCTTTGATAACACTCAAAAACTGGTTTTTCTGTCTGATACTAAGATCACTAGTAAATAATTTTCTGGTTAGAGCAGGACCTCCAAGCATTGGCTTTTTGTCAGATTCTAAGGCCACTAGAAAATAATTCATGGTCAGTGCAGGAACACAAAGTGCTGGCTTGTTCAGTCTTATTTTAAGGCCACTAAAAATAATTCTTTGTTAGTGCAACAAAAACCAAGCACAGGCTGTTCTATCTAATTCAAAGGTCACTTGGAATCATCACTGGCTTGCGCTGACTGATGCTATAATTCTTGGATTAGTACAGAGCACTAGGTTATGTTCTATGAACATTATCGGGGTCACAATGATTATTCCCTTTCCTGATATCTAGTCAGTTTCTCTCAGCTTTCCATTTTCATGGAAGGGAAAATATTTTACAAAGACTCCTAAACAACCTCCTATTTTCTCTTTTCGTTGAATTTTTTGTAAATGCTTTCTGCATCATGCCTGATACTCTATGTAACATGTTTCCCATGCACCTTCTTTTTATGATTAAGCTTACCCGAAAAGGTCAGTCCTAATCATATTTCTCATAATACATATTTCTGCTGTTGTTTCCTGACTCTGTATAAGCTGAAATGTAGATCTTGTGAACTGATTTTAAGCAAGAACACCTTTATGAGGGCCAAATTAATTTTTTGAGATCAAAAGGTCAAAGGTCAAGGTCATTTATTTTTTTGCCTTTTTTTTTTTTTTTTTTTGCCAAACCAACACTGAAGATATTAATTCCATTTTTCATTGTTGTAATCAAAATAGGATGGAATATTATAGCCATTGCCATTTTCATAATATTACAATGTTCCCACTTTCTTGAATGTCCTCATTTGCCAAAAGGTGGTACCCTCACTGTGAGGCAATAATGCTGCACCATTTCATTTAAAGTAAATAAAAACAAAGTTTTGTAATCAAAAGTGCAATAAATAAGTACAAACCAATCTGATGCTGTAAACTTATATGAGTCTATAGAATTATGTAAGAAGTCAGTTTCAACAAAAGAGTTTTGTTTGAAAAATGTATACACATTAGAAGGTTAAAGAGTTGATTTATATCCTGCACAGGATAGTGTAGATCTTATGTAACCAATGCAGATTCCTATTATACCCCTTACAATATCATTTGTAAATTTCTATAGGATGTAATATTTTATATGCATGTTTAATGTATGGTATGTCACTGATGTCTGAACTGCTATTTCTGCATAATTTGTGGTTTTATTCAAAACTAATTTTTTGTTTTTGTTGTCTTAGTTAAACATTGCACCCTATGGGAAAAACATAAAAACTGCTGCAATCTGATAACTGTTTCACAGATCAAGTTTACTTTTAATTACTTTTAATCATGATAACATTTACTTATGATTATCCTGTAACAAATGTTCAATTTTAGTATGTGTCAATGATAAATCCAAGATGGCAGCCACTATATTTCATAGTTTCCTATTCAACTCCGAAAAAAAAATTGAAAATTGCTAAATCATTGCACTTTTACCCATCTAGTGAATATTTAATATCTGAAAGTAACCAGCTGGACCTCCAACAAATGTAGAGCTTAAATCCAAGATGACCACTAGACTGCTGATCTTAGTTTGATATTTGATATCATAATCTTTAGAGGAGTAACGATTCATGGATGAATTGATTATAGCGATCCAAAGTGATGACGATTCCCGTATCGTTGGTCCGGAATTGCGATACCAAAAACGGCTTTGTTTCATACAACCGCACCCGATCCAATCTGCGTTTTATTAGAGCCAATATGGCAGAACTCATAGATATAAACAAAGTTGTGAATGCTCCCACTGCTTATAAATTGATATAATTACTAATCTTTAATGGCAATTATGACAGATACGTGGCTCAAATATTAAAACAATTGTATAATGCAATTCATACTCTTGATATCTGCTGAATTTATGTCAAGAAAACAAGATTTACAATACCATGATACGTATCATGATAGTATCTTTTTGCAAGCAGATATTAGGATATGTATCGTATCGTCAGATTCCTCACGATACTCAGCTCAAATAATCTTGTAAACTGCTGAATATTAAAAAAGAATGTTTCATACTTCAATTTGATATGAAGTAGGCATGGTCAGTCAAATACTTCTCTACTAAATGTATAATTGAGTACCAGACAAAAAGCATATTGGACCTTATGTCAAAGTGTTGTAATTTGCCACATCTTAAAAGCCGCTAAATAGATCAAGTCATTCATAGATTCAAGATGGCTGCCATCATAGTTCTTAGTTTAATCTATAGTACCCTACTGGAAAATCTTGTAAACGGGTACATCGATCAAGTAAGTATTTATCATGCACAAGAAATATGATAAACCGATCGTTGCTTTTTATGTGCTAACAATCATGATTGAAATATAAAAGCCAATGGGGATCTTTACAGACTTATGTGAGCCTCTTGTTGGCTCCCTTTCTACCTTTATTAGTTCATGAAGAGCATAGTTCAAATACCATTCAGGCGGAATAAAAAAAAATCTGTGTTTCCGGTAACCTGATTGACCCTAGATTTTTGGGGCTAAAAATGCCTACCCTAAAGTTTTTATGGCAATTTTTAAAGAAGCACTGTTAAAGTCCAGAAGTTACTCTCTATATGTCTATGTAAAAAGTTTTGGAAAATTTTTAAAAAATGCCTACCTACCGACCCTAATTTTGTAGAGCATGTTACCGGAAACACAGGTATTTTTTTTTAGGCCTCACTGTAAATGCTCATTTAAAACTTGAATCAAATCCAGTTGCAAATTGCAGATTATTTCATGGAGACAATTTTTTTCCCCTTGAGGAGAGTTATTGGGACTTCGTCTTGTTTTTTTTTCAGGTGGGTGTGGTGCTGGCTGACAGAATAAATCAGAAGATATTAGTACTGACCATACTGTTGAAGACACTTGAACGTTATGATGCATAACTTCTGGTTTCCAGGACGACAGAACTCTTGGGTGTGCAGATACACCTTTGGCCAAAACTGATTCAACCATCCATTAAAGGTAATTTTGTGAAAAAAAGGAATGGGTTACAAAACTTGAAAATGGGACATTTTTTAGAACTCGGCTTACAACAGAGTGAATCACTCAAGTGTCATGTCTACAAATGCATACACATATTTTGGGCCATATTACAGAAAATTCAATATTCCCATCTAAAAAGTTAGAGGTGGTAGAAGATATTGAATAATGATGTAAATTTAAAAGAAAATAACCAAAAGAATAGCAAAAAATAAAACTTTTTTTCAAGACCAAGACAAGATGGAATGAGAATTTTGGAGTTTATTGTTTCATAGACCTGTTTTAAATACAAAACCCTTCGTCAAAATCTTGCAAAGAGATTTTCCTGTGGGGGAATATAATCAATATGGGTTAGATAATACATTATATTGAACTTGGGTAAGCCCTCGTTCAATATTACTTTATTGCTCTATTAAACTTCATATTTATCTCATTGATATAATATCATTACAGTAAATAGGTACATATGTACTTGTTTTGCTTGCTGTTCAACACGTGTTCACCTTAGGTGCTCTTTGTCCTTAGTAATAAGTACAAGCAGTATGTGTTTAATTATTTATACTTATTGAAAAAAAAGATTGATCTTCTTCACACTGCTATGAAACGTCATAAAACTTCATTACAATTCATATTTCATTTTGCACCTTGCTTAATGCCAAATAGAAAAATATGAAAGGATACCGAGAGAATGTACATGTGACAAAAACGCACACGATACACTGTTCATTTCCCCCTGTTCTTTTTGTATAAATCTCCTTGTACAGTGAAGGATCCAGACTTTTTGCTGACGGGACCCAATTTTTAAAAAAAATATTTTCCAACCTTTTAGCCAGGACTTGTACATACAATTACCATATGATAGCTAGGACCAATACAGCTATTTCCATGTGATAGCTAGGACGGATGCAGAAGACAATTTTCATATGATAGCTAGGACTGATATGTGATAGCTAGGACCAATACAGACAATTTCCTTCTGATAGCTAGGACTGATATAGACAATTTCCATGAGATAGCTAGGACTGTTACAGACAATTTCCATGTGATAGCTAGGACTGTTACAGACAATTTCCATGTGATAGCTAGGACTGTTACAGACAATTTCCATGTGATAGCTTAGGACCAATACAGACAATATCTATGTGATAGGTAGGAACGATACAGACAATTTCCATATGATAGCTAGAACCGATACACAATTTCCATATGATATCAAGGAAGGATACAGACAATTTCCATGTGATAGCTAGGAATGATACAGACAATTTCCATGTGATAGCTAGAACCAATACACAATTTCCATATGATATCAAGGAAGGATACAGATAATTTCCATATGATAGCAAGAACGGATACTGACATTTTCCATATGATAGTAAGGACTAATACAGACAATTTCCATGTGAAAGCTAGGACTGAAACAGACATTTTTCTTGTGATAGCTAGGACCATTACATACAATATTCATATAATAGCTAGAACCCATACAGCCAATTTTCATGTGATAATAAGGACAGAAACAGACAATTTACATATGTTAGCTAGGACTGATACAGACAATTTCCATGTGTTAGCTAGGACTGATACAGACAATTTCCATGTGTTAGCTAGGACTGGAACAGACAATTTCTATGTGTTAGCTAGGACTGATACAGACAATTTCCATGTGTTACATGTGTTAGCTAGGACTGATACAGACAATTTCCATGTGTTAGCTAGGACTGATACAGATAATTTACATTTGATAGTGGGAGTGATAGAGACAGATTTCCCAGACTCTCAAAATATAACACTGATATTATCTATGATATTAATGATGGACCTAAATAGGAAAAAATAAAATCATTTATATAGTATTACATTATCGTTACTATTTATTATAACACAATTTCCTCATAATGTTAGAGGCCGTAAGGGATTATGGTGGCCCATATTGTTTATTAAATATTTTCAAGCTTTACCTTTTGTACTTTGATGCTAATTTTAAACCAAACATTTATAAATTATGGCTAAAAAACTATTAAAGTTTGATACGTGCAGACAACTTCGATATTTATGGAAATGATAATTAAGATCAGCCTAGACAACAGACCTGTAGAAGCGTGAATGAGAAGAAGAGAATGATTGTACTTTTGATAATACTTTACTGCATAGTGGTCACAGAATTATGTTATCAAAAGTCACAGTGCTGATGTTGAGTTGTCAGATCATTTTAGTTTTGCGGCGTTGTTGTTCATTATTATTTTTATGCCCCCGCTGTTAGGCGATGGGGGCATTAAGTTTTACCCTTGTCCATCCATCCGTACGTACGTCAGAAATTTTCGTCAAAGATTTCTCAGCTTGTGTATGCAGGAATGATTTGATATTTCGTCTGAAGCTTTGGTATGATGAGTTGTACAGTGTCTCCCCTTTTCAAGTCCGTCGCTCATCTACTTCCTTCTTGCCGATATATCTGTATGGCAGAGGCATCCGTGTCCCATGGACACATTTTCTTTTATTTGTCTTTGTAATACTGTCTCAACTCATGTTGAATATAAATTGCCGTGATATTGGATTTTTGATTTTGGAACTTCCTCTTCATCATTTGCTTCTGTATTTGTTTGTCAATATATTCCTCAATTTGATGACACAAGGATTTTGTTTGCTTAATACAGCTCATTGGTTTACAAAGACTAAGTTAGTAGTCACAGAACTGTCGTCGCAAATCTCGTTGCTTGAATTGAGTTGTGGGATGATGTCCTAGTATATACATATATATGGTGTACAAAGACTAGTAGTTTGTGTCGAAGATCTACCATCAAAAGACAAATTGTCCAAGTTGAGTTGTTAGATCATGTCTTGTATTTGATGACAGCAAGATTTTGTTTTCGGTCTTTTCTTTTCCCAGAATGATATGTTTGTTTCCAGTTTACGCAGATTTGGCTGAATACAGCAGGGCTACAACTTGCAGTAAAAAACTCATTGAGGTTTGTTATTTTTCCAGGAGAGGGGGATTATTGAATTGCAGTAAATGATGTTAGACTACAAACAAGGGGAAAAGCAGCTGTAATGATGAGTCAGTCTTGTATCAAATCTCAGAAAGCGAATCCAGCCTTTTAGATTTTGAGAAGACCAGGGGCAAAACAACGAAGGCAGACGTTGTCAATATTTGGTTTGGTCAAGGCAGCATCCAATATACCGTATAAGTGGTTATTTTCATGAAGACTTAATTTTCACTTTATTCGCAGCCATTCTGAAGTCGCGAAAATTGAATACCGCGAAATATAATTTATATGAGACTTTATACAGTAAATCATAAGTAAATCGCGAAAATTTGAGTCCCACGAAAATAAAGTCCAGCAATTTTGAAAGAAATCGTGAAATTTGCGACCCGCGAAAATAACCACTCATTCAGTATATAGTATAGCTTGAAGTCAAAATGCCTTTCAAATTAATTAAAAAATATACAAATTATATAGTGTAAGGCTGTCCTGGATACAAGCTGGGGATACAAATGTACAATTTGGGAAAAAACAAAATTAGAACAAATATTTGTCAGAAGAGGAAATACAAAGGACAATTTTGCAGGGTATTAATTTTACTGCTATTTGCTTTTTATAGAACAAGCGCGAAAATTAATACCCCCTTCATTGTAATCTGAATATAACTGAAAATCATGACATTTACTAAAAATCTGTGAATAAATCCAAGACTGAAAACTGCTAAAATTTGGTACAGCGAAAATAAAGCACTAATACTGTATAAAATCCATGTACAAAGGGATTGTCAGCAAAAACAGTACAAGACATACAAACACTAACATATCTCCACACAAATATTAAAATGAGTTGATGCCATTATATATATATATACAAATACAGGATGAAACTTTTCATAGATCAAGAATTGGTTAATTCAGTGTGAAATTTAAGCTATCAGGGGGTCTAAATTTGTCAAAATGTGTCCAATCTTGCTTTATGAATCACTTATATTGTGTCACCTGCGTTCACGCAGTGGCGACATATAGGGATCACTATCCCTCGTCGTTGGCGTCACAAAAATTTCTGTCACATTTTTCTCAGGAACCATGTATCCGAGCCTTCTGCAATATGGCATGGAGTATCAGTATGGGGACCTATACCATGTAAGAGAGTTTTGGATCTCTCGCATGCCCACTTCCTGTTTGACGGAACTTAGAATATTTTTTGTGTCTTGAATTTTCTCAGAAACTACAGATCCCAGCCTTCTGCAATTCAGTATCAAGTATTAGAATGGGGGCCTATATCATTTAATAAAGTTTTGGATCTCCTGCATGCCCACTTCCTGTTTGACCGAACTTTGAATATTTTTGCTGATAGCCACTACAAAAATTTCTGTCACATTTTTTTTTACTAGGGAACCACATATCCCAGCCTTCTGTTATTTAGCTTGGCGTATCAGTATGGGCATCTATAATGTGTAATAGGGCATGCCCACTTCCAGTTTGACTGAACTTAGAATATTTTTCAAGTCTTGATCATTTCTGTCACATTTTTTCTGAGAAACCATATATCCCTGCCTTCTGCAATTTGGCATGGAGTATCGGTATGGGCACCTATAATGTGTAAAAGGGTCTGGGATCTCTTGCATGCCCACTTCCTGTTTGACAGAAATTTGAATATTTTTTGTGTTATTATGCAGGCGACACATGTCTTCCGTGGAAGACTAACAACTTAGTTTAAAAAAAATAAAGATTTGCTTGTACAAGACTATGAAATTCTAATTGATTTAGCGAAGTGAAATAATATAATTAGTCGTCTGGAATCGGAGAATCTTCCTCCAGGTCGGTTAAGCCACACTCCTTCCCACCCCCACTGTAACATATCATGTTGCTTGTTTCCTTGGATAGTACATGGAATTATGAAATTTCTACTCAGAATCAGAACAGGAAGTTGATTATAATCCTCTTCAAATTCTGTTTTGGGAGTAATCTCTTGTAAAGATGAAATTCTCTTTAAAGTTCATTAGCCCTTATTTCCGACTGTGTGTATTGTTTTTAGAGGTAACCTGTATGATATTACAAGAATGTCGATTACCAGGTATTACTTTTGATATAAATATGTCTTTGAGATTCCAATATGAAACAAGATCAAACGCAGCGAAACAAATGCCTTGTCTTCCACATCAGTGAAACTTACGATGTATTATATATTTATACATGTAAATTTCGAACTGTAAATATAATCAGATAGCTAACAATAGACGAAGAATTATTGATTTGTGAGAGTGTATGATATACAAGTCTACCAGAAGCTAATGTAAACTGCCTAAGGCATTTGTATATCAGGTGAATAAATGCTTGGAATACCTTTACATCAAGATAGATATACAATTCAGGTCATCTATGTACCTGGATCACCTAACAACAGGTGAAAATAATACAGGTAGGCGGAATTTTTTTCTAATGCAAAAGTTAAAAGTGGTTAAAATTTTGATAAAATAAAAATGGTTATTCAGTATTAAATTTAATTATATCTTCTTTGATAATGTCAAATATTTGTACTAGGTTTGTACAAATTTTATTAATCGATTAAGATTATTTAGATCTACATCTGAGAAAATATGGAGGTCACATGCACAGGTATAAGGTGTATATATCTACCTTTTATTTGATATTTTTCTTAAGATTTTAATTATCTATTTAATTATGTATTTGCTTTTTACGGCTACATGGACCAAGCATATCTTGATATCTGTGGGAAATTGCAGTTTAAATAGGTGTAAGTTTTAGTTCCCAGGTCATTGATAGAAACATAATAATATCTGTACTTATAATTTGACTTGCATATTATTATGGAATAAGCATGTATATGAGTTTCACCCATTTACAGGAAAAATATAGATGAAAATTGAAAATTAATTGCTTAAAAAATTAATTTGATTAAAGTATTTAAACTCATTCATGCCATAAATTCAGCATAAAAATGAAGAAGAAGCAAATACCCCCCTCCCAAAAAAAAGAAAAAACAAAACAAAACAAACAAACAAACAAAAAACACCCCCCCCTCCTAAAAAAAAAGTAACAAATAGACAAAAACAAAAAATTAATGGAGTCACATGGATTGGTTTCTATTTTACTGCAACGTCTGCATGATGACCCTTGCAAGGGCAATACATCGTATAGATTAGAGAATACATCTTGAGTTGAGTTTCACATTTAGCTCAAAAGTTTGTACAAAAATGTCATTGGAATATTTCAGTGTCACTCATTATTATAGATTTTTAGTGGTCTGATATATAAATAAGAACATATGATATGGATTTTAAGTACATATTCAATTTCTTATAATATTTTACTCAATAAAGTACGGTAATAATGCATTATTTAAAGTAGAGATATGCGAGCCATTTCTGCTAGAAGATGGATTAAATATTTCATAAGAACATTTGACGGACTAGCTCACATTAGTACAATTTATTATTCGATATCGGATAGTTTTATCTGCATCGTGTATTGATCTATTGCACTGTAGTGCACATTTGTGTATTGATATTGTTGGCGGTATGCAACCTTTTGTCTACAATTTACCGCCCATTGATGTTTATTAAAACCTATTGCAAATCCTCTCAAGTCTGCTAAATTCTGCTAAAACGGTTGTAATAGGTTAATTAGATCAGAAGATCTTCCTTGGGAACTCTATATCTGTTTTAATGGTACTGAAGATGTAATATGATAGCTCAACCAAATAACAAGATGGAATAGTTATAAAATTATTATTGGATATAAAACTCTTGGTCCTATCCTTTTCTCCCATTCTCTTGTGCACTTGACTCTTAGCCAAGAGGAGTTGATCAAATGTCTGCAAGAGGTGTGCCACCATTTAACATTTTACAAAGATAGGAAAAGTATAAGGGTGAAAATTTCATTCCCCCTTTCCAGAACCTGTATATCAATGATATATGTCTATTTTAAAACATTGCAGTGTTTCATTGACTTTGAATCACTAGTATGCAAATTTGCATAAGTACACAAATTATACTGCAGATTTCGATGCCGAAAATATCCATTTTACAGTTTACATGAATTTGGTAAAGCTAGGTAAATCTGCATTTAACATCTGCAAAGCCTAAGTGATTCACTTTTTACCTGATTTTGATTCAATCTCCACCTTACTTTACCTAATCTATTTATACTGGACCTCAATATTCAAAATGAATTTAGTTTGAAATAATGTTGATCAGATACTTCCCAATAAAGATTGCAGTTGGAGACCAAAACATGCAGCAAGGAGCATTAATCACACTGTATGGCAAGCTTTTTATAGCCAGTGTAAAACTGCGACAGGAATTCCTTATTTGCCACAATCATGATCTGTCCTTGAAATTGGAATTCTGTTTTTCAGTGTTTGGCAAAAAATATATGAACCTCGCATGAATCGTGCATGAAATAGATGAAATTCACGTCTTTCAAGAAATGTACATGAAATGAGTTGAATGACATTTCATAACAAATTTTTCATATTAATTTCATGAGTTGCTGAAAATCTTTTTTTAAATGTGTTTCCTATTTATTTTTCCTACAACTTATTTTATCACAGACTATCCTATTTTCTTAGACAAATTACACAAATTTCAAATGATGTTTGCCACTTTCCACTCAGATTTCACGTGGAATTTTTTCAATCAACTCAAATCTGGGTAAACAACCAATAACAACTGAACTTTGATGGCTCAGACTACAATAACTCCAACACCATGGAGGCCCCTCATGGGTTTCTTGATTACGTGATTATCAGGGCATTTTTTAATGATTATTTGATTACGAGGGCATTTAATAAATGATTATTTGATTATTACTTTGCATTTTTATATATTTTTTTATTACCAAGCCAAAAATTTATTGATTACCAAGGTAAAAATCTAATGATTATTTGATTACCAAGGCAAAAATTTAATGATTATTTGATTCTTAGGACCCCCATGAGGACCCTCACCATGGATATCTAGAACCCTTATTGTTGTTCGTTTTTTTCCAAGTGTAAAAATTGTTCAACATTGATAGCTCAAACAGTTTTTCAGCCTTCCCTTAGGTGTGTGAGCCTTGTAATTTCGACTGTATATTTATCTATCCAGGAAATATCTTTGTTATTTATTTCTCGGCTAATGCTTTTTCCGTTTTCTTTCAGTACAAGGAAGATACTGTCTAATTACAAGAAGATTTAATATATAGAATATATGCAGGTAAATAATCTTCGTAAGACTTGCAAAGTACAAAACTAAATTTACTACAATTTCATTATTTTGTGATCCAGTTGAGGACAATAAAATTGTTAAGTCCGTTGCCAATCCTTTAGCTACAGAAGAATTGTGTAGGCTGTTTTATTTGCTAATCCAGCTTTAAATGCTTATAACCTCAAAAAATTAACAGAGATTTCCCTGTACACAATTAAAAAAAAAAGGAACTGAGATTCCCTTTTCACAGATTCTTATTTTGTCATATTTAAATGAGGAAGTTTGACTTGAAATTTTCAAAGACTAAAATATAGTTGGTTGCTAACAAACCAATCTGGGATCTAGGAAAGCACACCTATCAGGGATAAATCAATGGTTCTACAAATAATTCTGTATGCACTATATTTGATCCGATTGGCATATTAAAAATCAATTCAGTTTAAAGAGTGCATATGAAAATCGGTTTAAAAAAAAATGCAAAATCAGCAAATTGAAGGCGTTGGATTCTCAGAGTATCAGATATAGGTGCTTTAAATTGAAACAAGTATGAAATATTAATATTTTCAATAAAAATAACCTTAATAAATAAAGGTCAGCCTAAAACTGCAACATGAAATCCTCTTCATTAACTTTAATGTACAAATGTATTGAAAAATGATATCTTAATGTTAACATTCATGTGACAAACAAAAAAATGGATAATTCATAAAGACTAACAATATCTCAATGACCTTTCAAGTTTTGCATATTGAAATTAAAAGTAGTTGGGAAAAAGTATGGTTTTAAAGCTAAAAGTCGCAAGTTTCCAAATGTTGTGAGTTTTTTACTGATAGCCAGTTCAGGTAAAGTACTTCTAGTGTATTTCCTTCGCAATAGTTATTCTCTCACCCTGATCAATGTTTGATTTGTTTCACATCCTCCATACTTCTGGTGTATTTCCTTCGAACGAGTTATTCTCTCACCCTGATCAATGTTTGATCTGCTTCACATCTTCCATACTCCTAGTATTTAAACAACCAGGGTGCTTAGAAAATTTGAAAAGGGGAGGAGCTTCTGAAGTATGATACAAACTGCTTTTGAGAACGAAACTCTTATAATGAAAATCTTGGATCTTTCATAAGTACACAATGCAATTATTGTACTTGTGCTTAAAATATCTAAATTTTTGACGCACGGAAGAAAAGAATAGGAATGTTACATTTAGTCGCATTTTGCACCAAAAAGCAAAGGAAAACATGATAACTTCATTGTTTACAAATGGAAACTTGGATTCAGTTGATGATAACAAATCAATGACGAAAACAAATGAAATGAATACAGAATATAACGTTTATACTGGGATTTTAAGGATTCATACAAAATTAAGGTTGGGGGCACTTAATAGGAGAAACACGGTATCTGATCTGCTTTAAACTGAAAACAACAGCCATCAATTCCAAAGGAACAACAGAAGCATTAATTACAAAATAGCAGCAAAAAAAAAAACTAGACATGAAACATAAAAATGAAAATGTAATATTCAAAGCTAATGCACTTCGGGAACTCTCATAAAAACTTCATGACATCAGTTGCCCTAGAAGGTAAAAAAAGCCTTGCTCTGACATGACAAAATGTATACATGTTATTGCTGTGGCAAGCTTTCAGTGGAAAATTGAAATGGATTTATGAGAAAGCATTGCTTGATACTTACACTAGTCCTCTATGGCCCAAGGCTAGTAAATTTGAGAAAGGACTACTTCATTTAGTACGCAGTCATTTGGATCAGCAAAATTTGGAAAATTTTGTTGTTTGTTGCCAATTAAATCACAACAAGACTAATGACTCGGGGATTTGGTAGATGTGTGGATGTAAACAAATAACTAATATGATATCTTGGTAAATTCATCTTAAATAACTTATTCATTATTTAGATGCTGCCAGGAAGAAGATAGTCAAGACCCTGTTGCATTTTTTTAAAGGTAATAGAAATTTCAAACTTTGAACGTGTGATTAATGTGTGCTAGATGTTTAACTAAAAAGCTGTACACTGATTCAATTTTATGATTGATATTCCACCATTTTATAATACCAAGTTATCCTCAAATTTCATGACAGAAACCTGAATTCTCTTTCAGATCAGATTTGTTTTAAAGACACTTCTTCACTCTCTGTAGATTTTTATGCCCCCAGATCGAGGATCGGGGGGCATATTGTTTTTGTCCTGTCTGTCTGTCTGTCTGTCTGTTTGTCCGAAACTTTAACCTTGGCTATAACTTTTGAACTATATAAGGTAGACNTTGATACTTGGCAAGTGTATAGGTCTAGTCAAGAGGAACATAAATATGCAAAAAAAAAATTAGGTCAAAGGTCAAGGTCATAGGGGTCGAAAAGGGGTAAAATTGGGAATCTGGGGGCATATGTATTGTTTCACAAACACATCTTGTTATAATCCTGCCGTAAGGCAATAGGGGCATTAAGTTTTACTGTTGTCCATCTGTATGTACATTGTACGAAAATTTTTGTTGTGGGTTTGTCAGCTTAAGGATGGTCACTCCTTAAGTTCATAATATCAAGATTTTGAAATTAGTGTCTTTATTTATTGTAACATCACCCATACATCATTTTAAGCAAAAAATATTGATAGGTCCGTGTGCCCGTTTTTAAGTTGTAAGTGCCTGAAATTTTGGCGGGAAACCAAACACCTCTAGATTTTTCATTTACTTTGCATTGAGGCAATCAACCTTTGAAATACAATGAAGATATATCACGAATTTCATCAAATTTTTTCAAAAGTTTATTTAAGATGTATACAAACATATTTTAACAAGGAAACTGGGGGTCAGTGTGCAAGTTTTTCTAATGCATTTTGGTGGATAAAATGCGAGAATTCCGAAAGTCAAGAGACAGTTTAAAAAACCTGAGGAGTGACCATCCTTAATATTTGATCTGAACCATTCCTACCTAAAAGGAAATCTATAGTAGACAGGATTAGAAAAAGATCAAAGCTTCGATGGAGCTGAAACTTGAAAGCCCTGAAAATCTACACATGGCACAACTTCTTAGTCATCCAAAGAACTGCTGCATACATCTGCATGTATTAAGTTATTCCGTCATACCTGAAAATAATCGGATTGTGTGATTTCGTATGCATGTCGATTTCATTGCTATAAATATATGCAATACACATATCACAGGTAAACAAATGTTTTTTTCATCTTTGACAAAATACTGCGCTACAAGATCGTTGATACGAGAAGCAATATAAAAAAACAAGTAATTTGATAAACATGCATATTGTTTTCAATTTAATATAACAACACGGTATTCAACTCAAGAAAATGAAGAAATATAACTTAAATACAAAATGTATACAATTTTGAAAAAAACTTGCGCACTGTATTTTATCGGAAACACAAAGATCATCTTCTAGAGCTGTTAATAGGCTTGAAGCCTCACATGATTTTTTTCTTGTCATTTTAACAACTCTCCAGCCATTTCATGGCTTTCGAGTTAAAAATCATATTAGAGACATTTGCTTACAAAGCAGTGTGGTGGCAGACATTTCAAGAACTCTTTGGTACAGGAAACATTCTGTTTGGTCCATTGATAGTATGTCTGACCAGTCTGGAAAATAATTTATTATCAAATGGTCTGCCCTAAAAATGTGAACGAGTCTACAAAATTTACCATAAAATGTTCTGTGTTACAACTTTGAAACATTTTGAAAAAACATACTACAAACTTTTCTGTTATAGAATGTTCTGTGCCAATCTACAAAATGAAGCATAAAATGTTCTGTGCTAGAAATATGAATCCATCTTCAAAATATGCCATAAAATTTTCTGTGATAGAAATGTGAACCAATCCACAAAATCCACCATAAAAAGTTCTGTGATAGAAATGTGAATTAATCTACAAAAATAAAAATTGTACTATAAAATGATCTGTGATAGGAAATGAGAACCAGTCTAAAAAATGCACCATAAAAAGTTCTGCGATAGAAATGTGAACAAATCTACTAAATGCACCATAAAATGTTCTGTGATAGAAATGTGAACCAATCTACAAAATAAACCATAAAATGTTCTATGATAGATATGTGAACCAATCTACAAAATAAATCATAAAATGTTCTGTGATAGAAATGTGAACCAATCTACTAAATGCACCATAAAATGTTCTGTGATAGAAATGTGAACCAATCTACAAAATAAACCATAAAATGTTCTGTGATAGAAATGTGAACCAATCTACAAAATAAACCTTAAAATGTTCTGTGATAGAAATGTGAACCAATCTACAAAATATGTCATAAAATGTTCTGCGATAGAAATGTGAACCAATCTACAAAATGCACTTTAAAATGTTCTGTGATAGAAATGTGAACCAATCTATTAAATGCACCATAAAATGTTCTGTGATAGAAATGTGAACCAATCTACAAAATATACCATAATTTTTATGTTCTGGGCTATAAATGTGAACCAATCTACAAAATGCACCTTAAAATGTTCTGGGCTAGAAATGTGAACCAATTTATAAAATATACCATGAAAATGTTCTGTGATAGAAATGTGAACCAATCTACAAAATATGCCACTAAATTTTCTTAGTTATGATAAGAATGTGAACCAATCTATAAAAGTGGTCTGTGCTCAAAAAGTCCAAACAAATTGTTTATGTACTTTAATTATTACTTCCACGTTCTCACACTGGCTTGAAATTATGGTTTTGGCTTGTAAAATAAAATATTTAATACCAGACAATTTCATGATTTATTGAATCAAAGAGTATGCCTTCTGTTATAAACCATTATAGTAAGGTTTTGTGTTAATAACAATGTATTGTTGTTAATGCAGGTCAAGCTGTGATATTTGATTTGATTTATATAACAAAATTACAATCAATAAAACAAACTAGGTCATAGTGGTATATTTCCAGAGACTGTTGAATAAAAGTGAGATTTACATTCCTATTTGAAGAAAAACAATGTTATGGTAGTGTGAAAGTGGGTTACTTGTTAATGTGACAAAAACCAGCAGTAAAAGTAGGTCAGTGTGCAACAAAAGCTACAACAGCTGTTGTTTGTCCTTCATTGGAATTGCACTGTAGGTGGTAATTCATTGAAGTTACACTACCAGGAAAAGTTGTAGGTGGTCATTCATTGAAGTTACACTACCAGGCAAAGTTGTTGGTGGTAATTCATTGAAGTTACACTACCAGGCAAAGTTGTAGGTGGTCATTCACTGAAGTTACACTACCAGGCAACATTGTAGGTGGTCATTCATTGAAGTTACACTAACAGGCAAAGTTGTAGGTGGTCATTCATTGAAGTTGCACTACCAAGCCAAGTTGTAGGT
>MJUU01067815.1:133628-144485 GCA_002080025.1 Modiolus philippinarum
AACTTGACCAGCAGCTTCCAACTGTAATTAAGAAATAGTTTTATGTTCCATAGATTCCATTTTGTAACGGTTTAAACATATCGACAAATTTACAACGTCAAGATTTGCTATATATCATATAACAAATTTTGGCATTGAAAAATTCAATCTTTATTTAAATAATCACAATGAGAAAAAAATTGAACATAAAATTATTTCTAAATTACTGACAGAAGCTCCTGGTTAAGCCCTATTTACCAGTATAAAAAATTTGAATATCGGACAACATATAAATTAGAGACTTTATTAAAGAGTGATTGTTTTTACTTGAAATGTACACCGAAATTTTGCTTTGCGAACTCACTCATGTCATATAACTGTATATTTCAGCTTGAGTTCATTTTACACAAACAGTCATCACTTACAGAAAATAAAGTCATCTTAAAGTATTTGGTACACAGAATAGTCATCACATAATAACAATCCTATTGTTAATTGTTATGGATTGGTAGGGTTTCCTCAGTATTTGCCACCCCCTCATTGGCAGGGATCCAGTTTTCCATGATACCAGTCAGACTTGGAGGTTCTATTTTACACATAACACAGTATTATTACGTAACTAATTGTCTGGTATGAATATTTTAACAATTTCCAGGGCTAAGATATAAAACTAAAGCAGGTATTGCATGTGAATGGATAGGTTGAAATAGGAGTTTTGTATATCGTAATTATAATTGATTGTTGTCTCATAAATTTTCTATTGTCTGATGTACTAGAAAGTTTATATCGCTACTAAATATTGTATACAATATATACATTATTTCCCTGACGATCTTTTCAACCATTCGAAATTGAGAATACCAGCATTTTTTACAACAAATATTTGTGGTAAGGTTCATACCAATACATTTTCATTTAACAGGTAGATCGCATGACCAACTTGGCAGTTTATCAATGTAAATGCTTTCATTTGTCCATCTTATTAGTAATTTTTTTTAATCAAAAGTTTTCTATGAACATTAAATATGTTACTGACCAAAATCAGTTTTTAGAGAGCTTTTGCCATCACTTTGCTTCCGTCTGTCCATCTGGCATTAACTTTTAATTCAAAGTTAATTTCTGAAACTACTGGGCCAGCTGGAGCCAATCATGGCCTCGATATTGCTGGTCCCCTGCAAAAAAAGTGTTTTTCAGGTTTGTACTATATCCAAGATGGCTACCAGCAGGGGACATAGTTGAACAATTTACTCTATTGCAACACATTCAAAGGTGTTTTCCCATTAAGCCACTTTGAATATTGGAACCATAGTTGCCTTTTTAGAATAAACTGTCTATTTCAGTCAAGGGCCAGTTGAGCGATTGGAGCTCTTAAGGGCCTCGTGTTTCTGTTTCAATAGATAAATGGATTGTTTTAAAAATAGATATGAGATTTGCTCAGGAAAATGGCTCTTCTAAGAATTAAGATCTTGAAATCCTATATATCTAGAAATACTAATTTCCTATTTAGTCTATGAAAATTTAAAGGTCTACAATGGCTTAGGGGAAATTTGCCAAAGATGGTTAAAAATTCCAATTATTCCTTGTAACAACATATGTTTTCCAGAAACAGAAATTTGTACTTTTACATCTGGAACTTTTGCAGTGTTAAAATTGATTCCTTTTTGAAATGAACATTTATAAGAAAGGAATTTGTGTAGTATCACGATGAGCTATAACCTCTATTTCAAAGCTTGCAATTATGCAATGCATAGGGAGAACTATCTGTATGCAAAGTTTTATCATTATAATGTGTATATTCAAATCCCTATCATGAAATGCCATTCAAACCTGAACAAAAATTTCTGCTTCAGCATTTTTCTTTTATAATTAATTTGTTCCAGACACCACAGTACACAGAACCTTCTAATGCAATACTTAGTGGTTTTCAAAATTCTAAATGGCCTTTTTTTTCTGTGAAACAAAGACAAATGTACTCATAAAATTTGTTGAAAGTGGTTTGTAATTTGTTGCATTCATTTTGTTTAAAAAGGTACATGAGGACTGTAGTCCAAATTGTTAAATGCTTTTTATACGTAGTAAATTTTCTTTACAGATATAGAGACATGTAATGGTCTGAGAAGAACATATTAAAAAATGCAAACAGATTAATATGGTAAGTTGATTTATATTATATTGGTTGTATGGTAAAAAATTCTATGAACCAATTGCTGCTATTTTTGAGATGCACTTTCTTTTTCTTTTTAACAAAGTAAGGCATGTAGTGTGTATGTACCTTGGTGTCTTATTTAATAATTAAAAAAATTGATAGACAAATTTGAACAGTCATTCACAGCATAGTGGCAGTAAGTGGTTTTATCCAAAAGTACCTTGGTGTCTTATTTACCCTGAACTACTGAGTAATAGGTAAATTTGCCGTCATTAGTAAGTGGCTTTATCCAAAAGTGGAGAAAGAGAGATAACTCATGCTGAATCACTTATTTTTAAAGTCCAAGTAGCTAGACAAATTCAAACATGTGGGAGTTTTGGGAAGGCTAAATAAGGTGGGATGAACACTGCACTGCTTGCAGTCTTTGTCCATATAACGATTTCAATATCTGATTGTTGTAAATCTTTGAGAAATTTAACTGGTTAACAGAAATATTAGGTTGTCTTCAGATGTACATTTTATCAGAGAGCCTTAAGTGTTAGGTGTTTATTAAAGTAATTGGCCTATCACCCTTGTACCTTTGGAAACATTAGAAAACAGTATAGTTTATGATGAATTTTCAAGCAATTTTTCAGGATCATTAAGTTTATGCCTGTTAAATTGTCTCACAACGTAGCTGTGATGGCATTACATGTACATGCATTATAATGTCATTCAATCAATCAAAACATTATATACCAGTAATCATGATAATTACACATGAATTATTGTTACTCCAATAAGAACCTTGGAATGATTGGGAAAAAATAACAAAATACCGAAGTTACTGTTAATTTAGTTTTTTGCATTTTCACACTACGTGAACGGTGTACTCTGCCTTCTCGATAACAGCAGTGTCCTCTATAAAATGTGCCTTCATGTTTTGTTTTTTTTAACTGGATTTTAGGGAACACAAAGGCACATTTTTACTAAGGACACTATATCATATGGTGTACTGTTCCTTCTGTATTTCTAACAAAAAACACGAAGGCACATTTTATAGAGGACACCGTTTACACAGTGTAATTTTACTATTTTGACAACTTATGAATCTTCAGTGCAGAACAAATCAAAACAAACCAAAACATGTGTAAAAGCTGATAGAGAACAAATTACCACAAAAGCATATAGAAAATAAATTACTGTTAGTAAAAGACAACTATGGTAGGAACTGAAATATTGATGAAATGATAACTAAGAATAGCATTTAACATAGATACGAAATTATGTCATAATGCAGTGAAATTGCTGTCTAATTAATAATAATGACAGATTTAGGTTAAATATTAGATGGACATCTTAATTATTTTTGATGAAATAGACATGCAGATAGAAACAAGAAATCATCCTTCATTTAAGTCTTTAACATACATATTTATTGTGAATAATTAAATATGGAAAGTGGCCATCTCTAAAACTTAAGTCTCTTCTGTGCACAACAATTGAAACATTTTGGAAGACAAAAACCCAAAGATGTCTAAAATAAACAATAAGATTTTAAGGAAAAGCCAAAATAATCTAAGGGCAGGGCTTTGGAACTTTCAGAATGAATCCATTTTTGGGCCAGCATGGAAATTCTGGACTACTGAGCTTACAGTCAGTCATATCTTCAGTGGAAATAAGTGTAACTGAATAATGAAACTACTGTAAATTAAGTGTCTGAATATAGTCATTTCGTCAACTTTGGCTCTTCAAGTTTTATAAGCAAAACTTGCATTATTTAAAGAGATCCCATAGATTATGTCCATTTTGCTTATCAAATTCTTCAAATGAGGTTGAGGATGAAGAGCATTTTATTGTTAGCTGTCCATTGTATAGCAAACAGCGAATTTTACTTTTTGATAAAATAGATCTTTTTTGCAAAAATTTTAAAAATCTAATGTGGGAATCAAAATTTTTGGGGCTAATCACAAATGAACATTTGCCAACTCTGATACATTTTGGTAATTTCATTAAAGAATGCTTTGATATAAGAAACAAATGGAGACCAAATGAGTATTTTTCTCCATAGTGTTTTGCCTATTTTATTTTATTTTATTCTATATATGCGATAGTTGAATTATAGGTTATTGAAAAGACACAAACATAATGTGTCAGGCTCTGGTCCTGCTCTTAACATGGTTGACCAATAATGGTTTATATATTTATTTGTTTGTTCTTATTTATGTTCAATTAAACTTTATGGTGCTATATTATGATGCTTTGTATTTTAATAAAATTTTCTCTATTCAAAACAGAAATCATCTGACAAATTTTAGAACACTTGGTAAATATAATGGTATTTACCACAAAACATACGCCAAGTTGGATTTTGGGTTCAGAAGTCCAAGGGTTTATGGAGTTATACCATTTGAAATATTGAAATTTGGTAAGGGGGCGACTATTTGATCCTGAGGGGGGGCCTCGCAAATTTGGAAAGGTTACATTATTTATTTTCAACTCCATTCTGGTCATAATATTTATTTCCAAGCCTTTGGAGGCCAGATTATTGATTTTCTTGTATAACAATATTGGTCTCTGTTCAGGAGTGGACTGAATATTTATTTTCAAGTGTAACCAGGCAAGATTATTTATTTTCAACTTATCTGGGGCCAAGATATTTATTTACAAAATCTGCCAGCCCCCNCCCCCCCCCCCCCCAGAATCAAATTGTTGTCCCCTAAACATGCCAGGTGTTTCATATAATTCACCATTTCATTTTTTGCTCAGCCAGCAATGAGGATTTAGTTATTACCTGCTTGTTATTCTGAGTACAAGATAAAAGGAAAAGCCGATGGCACAGGATCATATACTTTTACTTATATATGAATTCCTATACAAAAGACATACATTAACGATTCAGTGACCCTAAGGCCAACAACCTGATAATAATGTACAGTATAAAGGTCATCAAACTGTTTTGATTAGTGGTCAGTAAATACACATACTCACTGTCAGACAAGCTAACTCTGGAATATCGAATAGAAAATGAATGAAAAAAAAAATAGCAACATGATTTCACTAAACTTTAAGCAAAAAAGATTAAGGAAAGCAACATACCTGCCAAGTATCTCCATTATGGGGGTTACCTCCCATGAGAGCTTCAGATTTGAAATTTTTGGAGAGCATTTATTTCTTCTTGTGAAAACATTTTTTGTGTGTATTACATGATGATTTTAATGTCATTAAGATGCTAAATAAAAAAAGATTATTGCATATCAGTAAAAAAATTGAAATTCTATTGGCCTTAAAGCAATCACATGACATTGTGACGGGGGTCACTAAGTTTACTTTTTTACGTTTTTATAGCGGGTATTTGAGGTTAATGTTAGTATTATTTATAGTTCCTTAAGTGATTCTTACGAGTACAGCCATGTAAATTCTCGCCGGGACATTCCCGTTTGGCTTCACGTGCCGGTTCCCCCGACCGGACTCGTTGCCCCTAGGAACTACAAATAACGTCAATCACCGGGTCACCGGGGCGGTCAAACATTAGGATTCGAAACGACCAGATGCTCAATCTTTGTCTACTGTTGTTTTTATTATATTATCATGTAACAAATATTCATGGTCATCACTATGTATTGTATATTATAAATGTAACATGTAGGATAGCAAATAAACATTTTGTTTATATATAGCATTAATCATTTCCAATATCCTGGAACCCGGATTTTACATCGGAGTGAACAACGAGCCAGAATCTAGCACTCGGTTACATTGGGGGCTTGTCCGGGACAGGACAGCCTACCTGCGTTGTAGTAGGTAGTAGATATATAGCCAGTAAATTCGACTGAGCTAATGGAATATTTCTTTAGTTCATTCGGTTAGGTGGCTGGCTGAAGTGCTAGAGGTCCTGGGTTCGATCCCAGGAGTTGACATTAGTCAATTTTGTAAGGAGATTCATGCTCTCCGGTTACATTTGGCGCCCAGCAAAAAACCCACGGTGGTTAGAAGGAGCTAACCAGGGTTTGTGTGTGATATTTGTGTTGAGAGTCATACATAGCAATTAAGTATGATGACTCTAAAGATGGGGGAAGTGTGACAGGACAGCCTACCTGCGTTGTAGTAGGTAGTAGATATATAGCCAGTAAAAATCGACTGAGCTAATGGACTATTTCTTTAGCTCATTCGGTTAGGCGGCTTTCTGAAGTGCTAGAGGTCCCGGGTTCGATCCCCGGAAGTGACCATTGCAATTTTGTATGAAGTTTCATGCTCTCCGGTTACAACATTCTCTATCTTGCGGTATTGATGCCATCGGTCCAAAAAAATCTGATATGGACCGATAGTTGCAGTCAATACCAGATATGGACCGGTAGTTGCAGTCAATACCAGATATTGACCGATCTGTTCAATTGTGATGTCAATTTAAGAAGAATTTAGTTCAACAACGTTAAAAGTCTTCACTGATGATTACAGAAATGAAATACATGTATTTTAACTTAGATATATATTTATGAGAAAAATAATTACATCGATTGCAGTTTTTCATTTTGCAAATAAATGAAATAGAAAAAAACGTAACGCTTTTAAACACTCTCAAACAGAAAAATAAAAAAACATATATTCGGTTTATTCAATGCAATAAACACAATAGTAGCTGATATATACGGCAATATCATAAATACACTGCCCTAGAGGCCATCGTATGGACGAGAGAAATGATATGCCTGCGCCTTCGGCTTGGGCCATATCATTCCTCTGGTCCATACCATGGCTCTCGGGCAGTCTATTTATTACGATATTGCCGTATACATCAGTTACTATTATATAAATAGTGGATTTGAAGCCCCTTTTATAAGTTTTATGATATATTTTGAGTGTCTCGCGTTCAAAACCCCCCGATGATCATGATCATTTTTTAGTTGGCAGGTATTATCATAACAAGACTTGTGGACAAACATAGAAGTATAGTCCTTATTAAGTTTCACCCACAGGGCGGCTAAACAAGCTTCCTAGAAACGACAATATTTACTGTTGAATTACTACTAGTAATTTATCTGAATGGATGGAAGTGAATTTCATGGTATTGTTAGAGAACTTCTAAAGCATTCAGTCAATGTTTTTCTTTCTCTAGCTATTCTTATAGCTATGTGTCTGGTATGTCACCTCAATAAATAGGACAGTGCCTATAAACTGAAATCTACACAGGCAGAAATAGATTACATAGAAATATGTTGACAGGATTATGATTTGCTTTTCTTGTAACATGTCTTTTACAATTCATCATGGTATATTTTGTAGGTCAGGCATGAAGGAAAACAAGACAAGATATATACAAGGTAAATCTTATGTAGATATGTAGATCACATAGTTATCAAATTCATTAGCATGTTAACACTCCTAGGTATACACCTATATGACATAGATTTTTGTGGAATTTGTTGTAATATTTTGTTTTTATGAGCTTTGTCACAGATTTTAATCCGTAGTTCATTATACCCCCTGCAAACAAAGTTTGGGGGTAAATAGGAATCACTCTGTCCGTCCGTCCATGTACCTTGTCAGCGCATGTTCTCCTAAACCCCTGCTTGGATTTTGATGAAATGTTGCACAATTGTAGTACACCATCTGAAGATGTGCATGAAGTAATATGGTTGCTGTCCAAAATTATTAAGGGAGATAATTTGACCGAATATTTTCTGAAAAAAAGGGGGAGGACGATCTTGTCAGGGCATGTTCTCCAAAACCGCTGCTTGGATGTTGATGAAATGTTACACAGTTGTAGTACACCACCTGAAGATGTGCAGGAAGTATTATGGCTGCTGTCTGAAATTTTGAAGGGGAGATAATTTGTCTTTGAATATTTTCTGGAGGGGGGGGGGACTTTGTCAGTGCATATTCTCCAAAACTGCTGCTTTGATTTTGATAAAATGTTACACAGTTGTAATACACCACCTGAAGATGTGCATGAAATAATATGGCTGCTGCCCAAAATTGTGAAGGGGAGATAATTAATTTTAGATATTTTCTGGAAAAAGGGGGGGGGGGTGTGAACCTTGTCAGCACATGTTCTCCTAAATAGGTACTTGGATATTGATGAACTTTTACACAGTTGTAGTATACCACCTGAAGATCATGTGCATGAAGTTATATAGTTTCTGTCTGAAATTTTGAAGGGTAGATAATTAGTCTTTGAATATTTTCTGGAAAAAAGGGGGGAGGTATATCATTGTGTCCACATTTGTACTGTGTCCACACACACTTAAATTTACACTTGCCATGTTGATTCAGGGTTCAATTAGGCGGGGATATAAATGGCTACCATCGGCGACAGCTCTACTTTTATTTTTCTCCTTGTACGTAATTAGCTTTAAAATTTTAAATTGAAATACATGTAATTGCATTTCCTTGTAAAAGTAAAAGTAAAATATTTTCAAGTGAGACAATTTATTTAAAAAATGTACATAGGGTGTACAAATTGATTCAGAAATTTTAACTTGATAAATATGAAATTGACATTGAATGACAGACATTTAATTCTGTACCTTAGAAATATTTTGTACTTTGGTGTTTTAGATAGGTTTGAATACTAACAAATACTTTAGAATGATAAAAATTAATTTAAAAAAAATAAACACATAAGAAAAAAGCATGAGATTTGCAACTTCAAGGCAAAAAAATGTGCTAGATTCCTGTTTATTTTATATAACCTTTTTAGTGGACATTTTGAGGAATGATTTGAAATAAACACATGTAACACACAACTTTTGTTTGTAGGTTAATTAAGTTTTGAAATAATAAAAAAAAAACATGATCTCAGGAAACTACAGAAAAGAAATATTTAGGGGAGACAACTGTTAATGCAATAGTCACAGAAGATAAAAAAAAACAGCATTTACAACCTTAAACTATATTTCACAGCAAGCTGTTGTGAGACCAAAGATAAACATACAGTCATGGGACATTTGAATGTTACAGTACATTTCATATAAGAACAATCTTCATTTGAAAAATTCTAATGAGCTTATTTTTGGTCAGATTTTCATAAAAGTTGAACCATTAAAAAGAGCTTTAAAATCAGTTTCTACCTATAATTGTCATTTATTTTGGGGGGGGCTGTAGTTTTCTTACTGCTGCAAATAATATTACCACAAATATAAAATTTGGACTCATAAATTCACTATTTAACTTTTGCAAATTATGAAGTAAGAAATTTTAATTTGTCTTTAAATCATGACAATAAGAAAAAGCGCAACACACAAAATTATAGGAAGAAACCGATTGTCAAGCTATTTTTAATAGTGAAACTTTGATGAAAATAGGACAAAAATGAGTTCTGCAGAATTCTAAAGAATTTATATAATGTAGACCGTTTCAACTTGAAATGCACAGAAAAATTTAAAAATCACGAATACTTATGTTCCATGACTATAAATAAGGGTTTTTGGGGTCCATTTGTGGTGTCAAACAAAAATTATACTTTCACACATTTTTACTTAAAAAAAAATATAGCCAAGACAAGTAGAGTTATCTCCCATATTAAATACAGAAATCAGATTGAATTATCTCCCTTTGAGTACATAAACTGTGTTATTACTTGCATGCTTTAGGTCTTTTCTTTTCACCATTCTTAGATTAGTACTAATGCTAGCATTTTAGAAGATATTTTATCACCATTACACAAATGAATTGACCTTTAAGAAGCATGAAATCTGATAGTGTATTTCTGTTGTACAGGTCAGTGTATTTGAAACATGCAAATTTTATTCTATTTTGCATAACATGAATTTTAAATTTTTACACCCTGCCACACATACTTGTAGTTGTGAAGTATTATGTGATACTTTCAGTTGTGTATCCATCCTTCTGTTCACTCCGTTTGTCTGTCCCGGAAGGTTTCCAATTGATAACTTGTGATCTAAATAACCTACAGTCTTCAAACTTGGTATGTAAGTTGTTTATCATAAATTTAGACCAAGTCTGATTTTGGTTCAAAGGCCCAAGGGGCTCTGGAGATACGCCCCTTAAAAATGTGATTTTTTGTGTCGCCTGCTGTAAGCAGAGTTGACACATAGGGATTACTATCCGTCGTCTTACGTCGTCATCGTCGTCCTGCATCGTCTCTACAGTTTTTGAATCTTCAACTCCTTCAAAACCAATTGTCCGATTCCTACCAAACTTTCAGGATATGTTGTTTAACTGGTGTAGTTGTGCACCTGATACTTAGAATTTTAATTTTACAGATTTTAGAGGTTCACAGAGCCAAAATTGCTCATTTGTGAGTCTGTCTGTTTTGAATTCACAACTCCTTCAAAATTGCCAGTCCGATTCCAACAAAACTTTCAGGATAGATTGTTCACCTGATGTAGTTGTGCACCTTATATATAGAATTTTGATTTTACAGATTTTAGAGGTTCACAGAAACAAAATTGCTCATTTGATAATCTGGTTTGTTAATCCCCAATTCCATCACAACTATAAGTCAGATTCCAACCAAACTTTCAGGATATGTTGTTCACCTGATGTAGTTGTGCATCTGATACTTAAAATTTTGATTTTGCAGTTTTAGAGGTTCACTGAGCTAGAATAGCTCATTTGTTAATTAGGGCCGCGCCACTTTGTGGCGGACACCCTATAGTAATCAGTCTGTCCGTCCGTGCGTCCGTCCGTCCGTAACAAAATCAGTTTTCCACACTTTTTTTCGTAATGCTTGCAGATATTCGGCTAATATTTTGTATGTTAGTTAGGTATGATGAGTTACAAGTCAAGTT
>MJUU01067815.1:145381-159611 GCA_002080025.1 Modiolus philippinarum
TTTGATGACCCTTGACCTCTAGGTCACACTTGGAGCGGGGCCCACAGAGATGGATACCATCTCACTGATGTCTAGTTCTGTTTGTTAATGTGGAACTGCTTCAAAACTGTAAATCATATTCCAACCAGCCTTTCAGAATACATTGATTACTTGATATAGTTCCACCCGATATTTCAAATTTTGATTTTACAGATTTAAGAGGTTAACAGAGCCAAAATAGCTCATTTGTTAATTGGGTTTTTTAATCTTCGACTCCTTCACAGCTGTCTGTCAGATTCCAACCTAATTTTCATTATATGTTGTATATCAGTGTTAAAAAATGGATAACAGGAAACACCTACAATGGCTGAAAATTATAATTACATGCAACAATTTGCAAGGGAACTACACAAGAAAAAGTCGTATAAGACAAAAGACAAACATAGACAACGATAGGAACTCGGGACAGCCGGACTTGGTACCAGCACTAGCAAAAGCCAGTGGTATACCGGTTTATGTGTACCCAAACCTCCCCTTTATCTGTCCCGTTTCCCTATAGTATAAAAACATACGAATAAAACCCAATACAGGTAGACTACTAACTCCATGACCACAGGTCTGGTTATGCACATTATACTTAGATTTTTTTTACCGATTCTGGAGGTTTGCCAAGCCACTAAGCTCATATGTTAAATCAGATTGTTAATCTACTGTAATTCATATTCTTAACCAAATTTGCAGAATATGTTCTTCTCCTAATCTAGACATGCACATTATAAGTAAAATTTTAATTTTGCATATTTTAGAGCTTCACTGGACCAAAAATGGCTCTTCTGTAGTGCAGGCGACACAAGTGTTCCATGGAACACCCATCAATTTTTTAATGTGTTGGTATATGTCCTATTTCAATGAAATTCATTTTAAAAGATGCAGTGTTGTCTGATTTTATGTTAATCCTTTTTTCTTTTTTTTTGCCATGACTTTTGTGCATTTAATCTTTATTTTGTATGACCAAAATGCCAAGTAGAAAAATCTTTTTCATATTTTCTTTACATATTTCAACCAGAATTAAATTGTTAAGTATTTCATTTGTCATTTAACAAAATGTGTTTGAGATAGAATTATGAACTACAGTTGAACTTCAATGGCTCAAACTGCGAGAGCTCAAACGCCAGGGATTCACCAAACCCTTAGTATGATCCCTTTCTTCAATTTTTAACATAGTTTGACCTTGATAGTTGGAACACCCCTTGAGCTCAAACTTCATCTATCCCTTTGGTATAGGATCTGTAAGTCTCGTTCAATTTTGACACTTCCGGGTACATAATTTGTACCCAGAAGTTGCATTTTTATCAAAACATATGACGTTTCAAACACAAATTTCGACGTCATAATGCTGTGACGTCATGTTTTGGCGGGACACGTTTTCAAATTGCAATTTTATCGTGAATTCTCACGGGTCACATGACGAGACTTACAGACCCTATTGGAGCCTTTTAAAAAACAATGAAAGGATATGTAGAAAAAGTTTTGTTCTTCATCTTGAAGTCACCATGAGCCCTTCAACAAAGAGCTTTGCTCATACCTAACAGTAAGTTCAAGATAGCCCCTAGCTTAGATTAGAGTGGAATTCATTGCTAAATGTTGCTACATCCATGTCTTTTCTGGTCATGGATGGTAAACTTTAATTAACTTATTTAAAAAAAAATCTCTGAAATTCATTAACAGATTTTGATTAATACAAATAGTTTGAAATTCGGTTAAATTAAAAAGAAAAAAAAACATTTTAACAGTTGACCTTTTTTCCATAGTTTCTTAATTCAGAAATTTCAGTCATTCATATTGAATTCGTGTTAGATTTTATAAGGAACATTGTCTTTGTTTCAGTAAGCAAGGAGTTAGTCTTTACAAAATTAGTTTCTCTTTTATTTCTGAAAACTTTTACATGTCACTCAATTTATTTGTATTTTTGGAACTCCAAAAGATAAAACCTTTGAAGGCTGAAATATCATAGTAAGCCCCAAAGATTTGTATTTAATGTATAATAAAATTATAATGTAAATTCAGAAATTATTGTGTAACTTTATTACTACAATCTTGGTAATAAACTTATGAAATGCATTCAGAATGCAAGACTGAATTTTTGCAACCACACCAATTGCAATTTTGGCAATTTTGATGATAAGAATTTCACATTAATTTTCTGACTTCACAGTAGGCAAATAAGTATCATGAAAACCAGATATTTTCTGAATGAAGCTGTGGTTTATTTGGCATTGCACTTTCCAAGTAAGAAATTTCACTTATCTCCCTTTGACCAAACATTGACGCTTAATAAATGGATAGTACTGTATATATACACCAATAAAAAGAATTGAGGGTATATTATTATATCTTCTTTCTGAAGTGGCCAGTATGAATCAATCAGTCTGTCTGTCAGCTGCTGCAGTAAATATATGTTGGACGTTTGTATACTGATAAACCAGGCTGTGCCAAAAACTTTAAGTAAGGTCCTGTGTTGTACTAGCCTGAACTAAGTTTCACTAGCCCTCATTGAAGATTCTTTGTTAATAAGGTACAATTTTAACTAGCACACTGGGCTAGTGACTTCAAAATTTTCACTAGCCAAAGACTGATTTTACTAGTCGCTGGCGTAGGGCTAGTGGCTTAAGGCACAGACTGAGTAAACTGCTCATATGTTGTTCGGTATCTCATGAATTAAATATTTAAAATCCAAATAAGCTGTGTTTCAATCTTGATTGGTTCTTTTCTGAAATCGTTCTAATTTTGGACAATAATTTAATGTCTAAGTATGGCAAGTACCTTTCGTTTTAGAGCCTATATATTATCTTTTGTAGAAAAATGTTTTATTTTAGTATTTTCATATCAATTAAATTACATTGCAGCTGTTTAAAATGGACTCTTTTTTTTGGGATTGGGGATTTTGTTTGGTAAAGACTTAAGGTTCAGAATATATTGATATAAAATGACTTTACAACAAGTTTGGTTTTCATTTAAGACAGGGTTAGACAGGTTTCCAGTTTTAGTCCCAGTGAACAGAAATAGATTGAAAATTTCAGAAAATTGGTTTCTAGATGATTACTCTTCCAATTAAAATGAAACTTAGATGTATTGTACTAGGAGGGGTAGAACTCTATTGATTTTTGAAAGAAAGGTCAAAGTTCAAGGTCACATTGTCTGAAAATATATTGAAAATTAGAATGATTTGGTTTCCAGAAGATAACTCAAAAAGTTTAGATTCACTTAAATTCAAATCAAGATTGGACATATTGTTTTTAGTTAGAGAATAACCCTTTTAATTTTGGAGAAAGTTAGTCAAAGGTCAAGGTCACAATTACCAAAAATAGATTAAAAATTTAAGAAAAATTTGGTTTTCAGACAATAACTAAAAACATTTATATCTAATTCAATTGAAACTGATATCTTGTTAATGAATTTAAAGGAAAGAAGTGTACAGATTTGGAGAAAGTAGGTCAAAGGGCAAGGTTAGAGTGACTGAAAATATATTGAAAAATGCAGAAAATTTTGGTTTCTAGATGATAGCTCAAAAAGTTTACATCTGATTCAAAGAAGTTTTGATATTTTCTTTGATGCAAGATATTTTTAAAACCTGTATTATTTGAAATTGTAATCACCCAATGTAGAGTCACAGTGATTTATATATTGAAATGTTAAGATATTAGACCATAATTAAGAAAAAATGTAATTTGACCTTTATAGAATTCTTAGAACTTTTGGACATTAGGTTGCGAAAAAATAGATAGATAACTTAGGAAGTATTTAGGTCCTAGACAATTATCCTCAAAATTCTACATTTTTGAAAAAGGAAACTTGGTCACCAGGTCACATGATACATAAAGTTGCAACTCATTTTATGCACCCTGGTGCCATTAGATTTTTACAGAAAATGAATTGGCTGAATTGCATAAGCTTTCAAGAAAATGTTTGGTGTTACTACAGCTAAATTAAAGCATACTTGCAGAAAAAACCTGCTTGAGCTTGCAAGAAAGTGTTTGTTATTAATACATCTAAATTAAAGCTTGCTGGCAAAAAATTCTCTCATGTTCATTTTCAACTAGGTTATTATTACACAGAGTTTAAAACTGGTTATGACGCATTGTCTTATTTTAAACATTATTCCTCAATTTTATCTCTTTTCTTTAACTATAATTGAGTGAAGACTTTTTTATCAGTATTAATATGATGAATTTGTTGACCCGTTTGGTTAACCAGAGCTGTGAAGTTGTACCTCCACGGTGACGTCACATATTGACACCAAGATAATGGTACTTTGAAAAAATGATAAACGGTCAATATATTTATCTTGAACTCTTCAAAAGCTGTAGTATTACGAAAGCTCTTAAGTCATTTCCTCGATGAGGATTAACACCATCGGTGGTCCAGTTTGATTACGACAGGCCTGTTTTGATTTGGATGACCTATTGAGATTTTAAGATTTACCTGAAGTGGGAGGAAATCGATTTATTATATATTATTAATTCAGATTACGAAGGTCAGGATAATGTTTTAATAATATTATTTTAGTAATTTTTTTATTGAATTGGGAAAGTGATCAAATAAAATTTGAGTTATCTCTCTTTAGTCAATAAGATAAAAATTGAAATTGTTTTTCTTTCCCAGCAGAAAGTTTGTGACAACTAAATTGTGCATTTTGTTGATAAGGCTGCATGAAATGTGCATTACATGTTTATATTAGACCATAAACGAAATCTCACACCAGTGTTAGATATTAAATGTTTAAAACCACATTAAACGCAAACTTTTTATACTTTTCAGCAGATACTTTTAATTTGTGATAAGATCGTGGAATTTTACATGTGACTTATGATGGACATGCTTTTATCAAGATAATCTTTTCAATCTGATGCATGTTAACCCTGTTTTTATATGACTGTTTGATATGGGTAATAAGTACTTCACATGTTTGCCTCCTTTCTGTCGCCCAAGAAATTAAAATAAACCTGTCACATGGATTCTAATGAATGTATCATGCGGATTAAATTTTACTATCAAATAATTCAAAATACAATATATTAGTTGATTAAATTTTTTTTTATATTTAATTAGTCTTATAAATCATTGAAATAAAAAAACTAAAAAAACTGTGAGCAGAGCTCATTATATAACCCCCTCCCTCCTCTTTCCTTAAATTTGATTTCAGGAACAAAACAAAAAACAAACCAAATCAAATCAAATTGTAGAATAAATGGTGCACAATGGCAATATCCACTGAACATTCTATGAAATTTGAATGAATTTCACCAAGTGGTCTAGGAGGAGTTGTTGCACCCCTAGGGCCTACAGATTAATGAACTAGAACAAACACCATGATCACTATTTACCCCCCCCCCCATAAAACAAGGGGTACAATATAATATTAGTTTAGAAATATAGGAATTAATATAGAGGAGAAAAATTTCAAATATTATATGCCGCTGCCAAGCACACTGACTTGAGAGGAAAAAAAACGTTACTAGAAATTCTGATAAATTTATATGCATGAAAAAGCAAAATTTTAAGTTTCAAACTATTGTTACACTTTGAATGTTTAGAAATCAGAATTTAAGGTTCTTATGAAATTCATAAAATGCAAATGTCATCAATACTCGGTTAATGCCACTATAACTAATCTTGATCATTTTGCTACTTGACTAAGCATAGCATTTTTGCATTAATTAAAACATCACTTTTACTGCTGATTGTAAGATATTTGATTTTCATGTGATAGAAAATCTGTGAAATTTTTCTGGCGTGTGTCATCTTGATTTTGATTTATATAAAAAATTGTACTGTTTGACATGAAATTTTACATGGCTGTGAATCAACAAGTTTTGTACCAGTCATAATTTCGTCTCCATTGGTCACACATTTTCTTTTTGACTCTGCAGTTTTATGAAAAAATTAAGAAAATAAAATTTGATACAACTTTGTTACGTGCAAGGGTTAAGTGTTTTGACAGGGGTAGGATTTCATTGTTATTAATAAAAAGATGCAATTATTATCTTCGTCTATGTCAAAAGAATTTCTATTGTGAGGTTTTGTAAATAATAATAGTTTACTTGACCTAAGATTAGATATAAATCATAAATCAAAAAAGAAAATTAAAGATGCATTTTCATATAGACATATTTAAAATTACCTGTGGTATAGAGGTGAAATATCTCCATTTTTTATATTTCATTGTTATCAGGGAACTCTTTTGTTTAGGAGTTAGATATTATCATTTTAAAGAGTAGTCACTTTGAGATAACAAGTAAACAATATTTGCACTTGCATAATTGCTTGTCTATTTCTTTGTTAGCAGTAATAATAGTAATAATAGGTCGGCAACTTTTGTTGCAGAAAATTGAAATAGACATGAAGATCGGCAACATTGGACGAAACTAGATCCATTTCAAACAATGTGAGGTGCAAAAGAATATTGACACATAAATAATAATTCGTCATATTATTGTCGGTTTGGTATGTAATCGGTGTGGCTATTGTCAGTGTCGGATTTCATACCCCAGCTAGGCCAATCTTTCAATGAAACTCAACATTGACGTCAGTAGCCCCAGTAAGACCATGATTTGCAAATTACAATACATTTTTTTTTTGAATTTTTCGGTTTCAATTTGTTATACAATATCAGTGCACAAAACTCCAAGTTGGTTAAATTGGTTTATGAATAATACATGTCTTCTTCACAGGAATGTCTTCATTGAGAAAAAAGCAACATTTTGAGTACCCAAATATTCAGAGAGGGTTCTACCTACATTCTCAGGAGATAAACTTTTGATATAAATAAATAGACAGGTAAAAGGAGAGCAATGCAAAAACAGCTGAAATTAAAAAAAAAAATCAGTTAAAATGAAAAGAATTAAAAAAAAATCAGTTAAAATGAAAAGAATAAAAAAAAAAATTAAAATCAAACCTTTTGAGGCTATATATGCTCATTTTCACTGGCAATAAAGATAAAGAATATTCAAAGTAGATATGATCATCATGATCAGCCAAAGTGTCACAGCTAAAAACAAATCATGCAAAATAAAAAAAATATATATATATATAAAAAATCTTGAACCTAATCAATATCATGGAAATTTATAAGCAAGTTTCAAATCTTGAACTTTATCAATGTAATGGAAACTTTTAATATTGATGTAAATCAGAGAGGGTGCGCTTGACTTATAAGTTGCAAATGATTAAAAATAAAATGAAATAAAATTGCTGGTGGCCAAGAGAACTTGAAGAAAAATCATCTTCTTTGAATGATTTAGGGTCTTGATAGTTAGCATTTTGACATTTCTATAGGAGTAAAACCCATGTATATTACTTTTTTTATACAATGGCAAGCCATTGCACATGCTTTTATATTTGTGCATAAAACAATTCATGAAAAAGTAACTTAAGATGGTTTATCTTTAAGTGAAATAAGTGCATAACTGCCATTCAACAGCTCATTTACCTGATCCAACTGCTAAACACCTGCTATTTATCAATTAGAAAAATCAATTGCTAATCAAATCCGCATACCTTTGAGCTGTCAATCAAACATGAGAAGGAGTTACACCCTCGCACTTCAAATTCCAAGTTGTGGTAAAGAACAAAGAGCTCCCATCAAATTAAAATCCATATAACAACATATTATGATATACTGTTTTAAATAATAAAATTTCTGCCAAGTACTAATTTGCAATGAAAATGAATAAATCGTTCATTTGTAAGAATAAATAAAAATCTACTTCAATGTTAAAAAATTCATATAAATTCTATTGACTCTGTGATTTATCAGACATAAAAAATTTTAACAAAAGGGGCGAAAATAAAAATGAAAAATTAAATTTAAGATTTCTGTATTTTCATGAATGATATTAAGTGCAAGACAGTTAACTTTGTACCCTCTACCCGATTTAGGTGTTGGTTAGTCGGCAGGATAAATCATTGTTCCATCTCTGTAGGATATGAGATCTTTTCCGCTAAACAGATTTATGGTGTGCAGTTTTATTTCTTTTCTCATTTTTATGTGTCATAAACAAGGTTTCTGGTAAAGAGACAAAAAATGTCATCGGTGTTAAATTTCATATCTTCTTAGCTAGTCCAAACAATACTTATGAAATATAGACGTTCATTTGATCCCTACACATAATACTATACAATTTCTGGTAGTAAAACCATCAAAATCTTTATATTAATTATAATTGATTTTAAAAGAATATTGCTGCAATAAATTAGAAATAGAATAATTTTGCACCTAGAGAAGGTGGGAATATCACTGCATTGTATAAATTGTGATGTTGGGTCGAAACAGGAAGCATCATTAATTGTTTCAAATAATATTGCTCAGCTAGGCCACAGTAACTTTAAAGCTGTAGCATTTTTCTTCAAATGTGCATGTGCAGCCTGAAATTTTGTAATTCAATCCCTACAAGATTCTTAAATTTGTTTCAATAGATCTATAAAACACCATTTAGGAGCAAGAAATAGGAGGGCAAGATCAGAATTTTGGCAAATTTAGCACATAATTTTCAAATCAATCTCATTTGGAATGGGGCCTTTGTTCGGCCTCGAGAGATTAATAAAAAAATCCATGGAGACATTATAAGAGGCATGAGCTATTTCTTATTGTGAGAAGCCCATTAGTTAAATCAAGATGAAGAACATCAATAAAAGTATTGATCCATTTCATTGTTCTACCAATTTTGTCTTGTGCACATTCACTCCATATTTAGACATGCAAACAGTTTGTCAAAGTGTAAAAATATCCACATCAAATTGAAATATAAGTTATTCAGGAAATGGGATACCCATAAAGACCCTCATAAAGGAAAACAAATTATATAAATTTCATAACTTAATTATTAGTCACCAGAAAGTAGACTAATAAATAAAGTTGTAAATTTATTATTGTATGTAAATAAACAAAACAAAAAATCTTGGAAATTACTTCTAAAAATTTTTTTTTGGACCGTGCTAGGTGCAATTGTCCTGATGAAGTAAAGATGTGCCATTACCATAAGGATATGGAAAGTCCAAAAAGTGCTAAAAAATCATGCATATGCTTACTTATTATTTCAGATTTCCTGTATCATTAACATATTGTGTTTACAATTCTTCAAAGAACATACACATAAATTCCTCTAGTAACACCTATAACAACTCCTCTAAACTCCTATAAAAACTCCTTTAAACTCCCGTCTTTTGTCTGTTAATTAAACAATCAAATTTCTATAGAATTTTAATATATACCATCATTGGGTATCAAGATAAACCAAATTGGTGTACAATTTAATTCTATGGATCTTTGATTGTTTAATTAACCGACAAAAGACAGGAATTTTGAAGGAGCTGTTATAGGTGTTATTAGAGGAATATTGGTATGGTCAAGAATTGGAAATATGATATGCTAATGATACAGAAAATATGCCATCATTACCAGTACTTAGCTCTAAAAGGGGCCACACACATCTATCCACAGGGTATGTTTTTTCCCTGTTGTAGCTGCTGGTTGTTTTACATCATTGACTAATATTGCAAGTCTTACAGACATATTTCTTTCATGGGGGAAATATTACCTTTTAGTTTCCATATCTTCTTATACATTCAAATTTTATTTTTTCTTTGTGATATGGACACATTTATCCAAAATTTAGTTGAATTCCATTTTGAAAAATTTCAAAGTGGATGAATGATACGAAAAAATGTCCATCGTTGCACCTAGATCACATTTTAAACGACAGTCTTTGTTAATAATATAAAAGGTGACTTCAGACTTTTCAATTTTATTCAGTCAATGTGCAGACAAGTAAAAAAGTATGGATATCATAGTTCCATTCACTTGTAATATTCTGTCTTAACTCCTATCCACGAATAATTTGATCTCAATAAAAGATACTACAGCAGTTGAGAAGTGGGCGTCAGCTTCCTGTGTGGTTGCAGAATATTTTTTTGTAAATATACATGGAATTGATTCTTTGGCTTAGAAATATAAACTTCAGCTCAGCTTTCTTGAGAGCTCAGAAAATGGAATATTATGGAACATCTCGAATGTCTCGTTAAAAAGCATTTAATTTTATTTTGAATAGCGGTATACCATCCCACCACAACTTTGACACTTGTAAATCTTCGCACAGTCGGTTGCGGTGTTATATAATTAATTCAAAATTGCTAACACTTATTCTGCAGTTAATTTCAATTTTTACATTATTAGCACTTTTTCTACTTTGTTTGCTAACTTTTGAACCATTTTCCTTTTGCTACTTGAACATTTATTTAAATATTTAATGTCTAATTAATTTAATTCCATTACAAAATTGAGAACTTGACAAATATTTTGACTGCAAATTAAATTTTTTTTATTGACGAAAATTTGTACCGGTATACACTAATTGGTTTGATTTTTAACTCGCATCGTTAAATGTCAAGATTTACATCTGGGTTTAAGTCCAATGGATTAAATGTAAATCTTTTTTAATAGTAAAAGTGATTATATAAATTTAAATTGAAGAAGTAAATTTTAAAAATGTATAGCCATCCATATTATTGGCAGATAACTTTCCCGATGTTTAAATTTGAGAACTTAACTTAAAGAAAGGAAATTACGGGGAATGTGTCAAAGAGACAACGACCCAAAGGGGAGTAATAACAACTCACAGCCACCAAAAGATCTTCAATGAACGGTGAGGAAACCCCACACCTAATGGCAGGTCAGAGTTGGCCCCCTAAATAAAGAGTAATCAAGTTCAGCGAAATAAACATCATCCTAGACTCCTATAGACATAAAGTAAACTAAGTAGAAAACAGACAAAACACACAAAGGCTTAATAAATTTCCTGACTTAGGACAGGCACAAACCTGCTGTGTCTTCTATTTCATGTTTCTGATGACTATCAAATTTTGGAATGATTCCCCAGAGATGTTTTTTGTATTGTAAAATTTATTCTTCGAAAGCAATTTTTAGATTACTATCAGTGTAATATAACATTTTAATTTACTAAACCAATTAGATAAACTTGTTCTAATTCTTAATCCGTCAACACCCGATGACAATAAAACAGTGGTATCTTATATACAGCAATCATTAGAACTGAGGAAAGATGACCCTCATACTGTTTTAGTATCGAAATAATACTGTCTTACTTTTTCTTTTTTGTTTTATTTGTTCATATTTGTTATCATTGTTTAAATGTGTTTGCTACAACCCTAATGGGTTAAATAGTTTTCAATAAAGTTTATATCTATTTCTTGTTTCTTACAACTTTATCAAATTTTGGAATGATTCCCTAGAGATGTCTTTTTGTATTGGATAAAATTAACCCCTCTAGAAAATTAGCATTTGCATTTTTTATTATAAAGCTGTTTGTTTTTGCTTCCAGAGCATAACACCTGGCAACATTTCTCCTTTTGTCTTGTTTGTTTGGCTCAATACAACATATTGACAAAAAAGTGACCCTTGCAAAAATTAGCTATTGATGGTAGAATTTTGAGTTTTGCATCCAAAGCATGATGGCATGTAACATTTCTTCTTTGATATCTGATATCTTTCTTGTTTGGCTTGATATCACAGTTGTCAGCTACGATATGAGTATTTCTTGCCCTAATCAACCATAGAAGAGGGCATGAATGCCCTTTATCACCCCTTTTCGGCTACTGTTAATGTCAAATGGACCAAAATTTTACCGTTAATCGTCAAAAATATATTAGCGTGATACGTGAAATTACTTGAATTTCGTATTGTTATTTGGAGGAAAAAAATATCGTTATTCGTCAAAACAGATTTTTGTTGAAATGCCAGGCAAATTTATCGTGAAGGCATAAAAATAACCGTTAACATCATTTGGCCTAATTTTTTACCATTAACCGTCATGAAGATACCCCCATTCCTACCCTCATAGAAATGATACGCTTTTAGCTTTCTTGTCAGAAACAAATAAGAGAACAATGCTCTTTTAATTATGAAGCTGTGACAGGACAACCTACCTGCATTATAAGATAAGAGATAAGATACATTTATTCCAATCAAGGTCCCTAAAGGGGCAATTACAAATATAACATTCATAATTCAGACACAACAATACAACAAAATTAATGTAACAACAAGTTATTATATATATTTATATATATGTATGCCTGTAACCCAGACGAGGAAGGTGGTATAAACACATTATCAGATTTTTTTTAATTTTATTTTATTTTTATTTATTTTTTTTGGGGGGTAATATTTGTAAGTACATACGCACGCATCATAAATAACAATAATATCAATATCAACAAGTTGTAAATCTACATAGGACACCAAGGGACGGTGCTCAAGGATATGTGTGTTGCTTCATAAGAGCAACCACACTCCTCCTCGTGTCTGATGTAGAAAAACCACTAGTTGAAGAAAAAAAAATAATAATAATAAAAATAAATAAATAAAATAAACGATGTATCGTAAATCTACAATAGTAGGTAGATTAAAATAGCCAGTATAAAATGGACTAAGCCAACAGATCAATTCTTGAACTCACTGGATTAGGCACCTGGCCTGAGAGTGATAGAGGTCCCAGTTTGGATCTTAAAAGTTGACCTCGATGAATTTTGTATTGAGATTCATGCTTTCTGTTTAAACAGCAAAATAGCTTCTCAAACACATCTGCTGTATAGGTAACATTCTAAGTCTTTCAGTACTAGATATACCTTAAATGTATGTGTTTTATATTTTAGGTCATGATCGAAGTATGGAAGTAGACTCAAATGCTTGCAATAATAAAGAAGTAGAATGTACTTGGACCGGAGCAAAAAGTAAGAAACTTTGGTGGAAGGCTGCAGTTGAAATATCAGTTGATAAGTGTCTGAATGAAATAACAAGTTGAAGTTCAAGTAATGCCCCAAAATCCAATTCATAAAATATACCTTTATAACTTTGGTGTTTAATCAGGTTGTAGTATTGCTTTTATATTGATTGGTCCATGTCTGAAAAAAATGTAAAGTGACCATTTTATCTGACATTACCCAAAGGATCAGTGTGAGCTATTGTCATCACTTAGCATCAGTTGTCTGTAATCCATTAGCTTTCACATTTTTTGGACCCGGCAACAAATAGGAGCCCAGTGCAGGAATTATGAATTGAAGGTCTGTAACAAAGAAAAGCTCAATTAGTTCTTGTTTGACAACAAACATGGCTATCAGTGCAGACCATAGTTTAACATTGGACCATCTGCAAAAACATAGTTTCATTATCTCCTCTGAAACTACCTATCTTTTCTAAATATTGGGCCATCATGAATTAGTTATGTTAATTATTATTTAATTTCAGTGTATGCACAAAGTCCACTTTTAAGTTTCTCATAAAAAAAACTTTTTTGAATACACTATCTCTACCATGTATTTTGCTTTCTGCTACCATTTAAATAAAAAGGTTACATTTCAATACCAGCTAGTCAACAAACAGGTGTAAAGTTGAAAATTAAACCACATTTTTGTTTTGCAATTTAAGAGACAAATATTCTTGAAGTTTCCGTTTACGGCAGATTCATTGATATGACATCGTGAGACAATGAAATAGACATTATAAATGATAGTAATCTTTTTCACTGATTATCGTACGCAATGTAACCTGGTACATCGTACAACGGGACAAACAAATACATTAATCAGTTTCGTGGATATATCATTAGAAATTCTATATTGTTGCATTTTCTGCCATTTTCTGACGGAAATTTATTGAGATATCTTTTGAAATTTTCATCTGAAGAAAAGCTACTTAAATTGTTTAAATACCTTTTACAATGTGGAGTTTAGATTTATTAGCCTAAGTATGGTCTAGACTTAGGGTGTGCAGTAAGGTGCATTTGAGTATATAAAAGAAATTGAATGATAACAATAAGATAATCGAGTTGATTCTATAAAATTTCCTGCCAGCGTATTACGTAACATACATAATTGTTAGATATACACCCAGAAATATATGTTAATGACTTTGATATCTACTGATCAACAGATGTATTACTGTCATTTTGACTCTTTGGACACTTTAATATCTACTGGTCTAATGATGTGCTTTCATTGAGCTTCTTTGATATCTACTGATCCATTGATGTGATATCTTTTTGACTTCTTTGTTATCTACTGACCCATTGATGTGATATCTTTTTGACTACTTTGATATCTACTGATCCATTGATGTGATATCTTTTTGACTACTTTGATATCTAATGATCCATTGATGTGATATCTTTTTGACTAC
>MJUU01067815.1:163480-206888 GCA_002080025.1 Modiolus philippinarum
AAGGGGGCCAAAATCATAAATTTACAGATAACCTAAAATTTTTATTTTTCATCGGATTTTGATGGGATTTTTTTCTTTGGATTCCACTTGATGTAAGCTTTCAGTAGTATGTCAACGGATTTTGCTTAGCTCTTACTGTTTCCGTGCTATAAGGGTTCACAGGGGCCAAAACTGCAAATTTGCAGATTACCTAAAATTTTTATTTTTCATCGCATTTTGATGGTCTTTTTTCTTTGGATTCCTCTTGATATAAGCTTTCAGCAGTATGTCAATGTATTGGGCGTAGCTCTTACCGTTTCTGCGCTATAAAGGGTCAAAGAGGAATCATAAGGAGTCATAAGGGCTAATTTTTATTTTCCCTAGTTTGTGTCCAGCTAATTTCTGGGTTAATCTCCTTATTGCGTCCTTCTAATTATTGTGTCAAGCTCTTTCGTTTGTCCATACTCGCTTTAAATTACACTTTTTCAGATTTCAGTGGACGACATGCTGCGGTCGTATCATGCTGCGCTCGGCGTAGCCCTTTATTTATTCAAGATTAAGATGCATTTACTGGAAGCCACCATTTATCAATCTTGTTTTGCAAGTGGTTAGTGTGTCATTAGGCTGAAAATATGTTTATACTGTGTGTTTGATTTTATATTGTTCAATAGCTAAGTTTTTTGGAGCATTATAAATAAATAACCTGTATCTGTATTTGTATAACCTTTTTTAGCCCAAAGAAAGTGTAGAAAACAGGAAAAATAAGTTGACATACAGTCAAACTTCGATTGCTTGAACACCCAAGGGAAGTTGACATACAGTCAAACTTCAATTGCTTGAACACCCAAGGGAAGTTGAAATACAGTCAAACTTCGATTGCTTGAACACCCAAGGGAAGTTGAAATACAGTCAAACTTCGATTGCTGGAACACCCAAGGGACTGTTGAAAACAGTTTGAGTTAACGGGATGTTCAAGATATTGAGGTTGAAATATGTTAAAACTTGAACAAAGGGACAACAAAAAGGATTCGAGGCATCAATGGTGTTCGAGTTATTGCAGTTCGGGCCATCCAAATTCTACTGTAGTTTGTTTTGAGAGCAAATTTACTCATTTATAGAACTCATAGTTTTGCCTGATAATTTTTGTTGTTCAATTTAGTGAAGTCTCAAGATGGCAGGAATCAATGTGTATTTAGATTTTCAGTTATCTGACAAAATGCAAAATTAATGCCCAACAAAGGGCCAAAAGCATGCAGCACAAAAAACATGTAATTCGTTTCCATTTGGACTGTTCATGTGATTCAACTGAAATGTTCCAACCAACTCTTCAAATTTGCCACTCGAATATCTTTTAAGCTGTATAAGATGTGCCACCTAGGACTATTTTAAGATACAAATTATGACACTATGGTCACTTAATATGTTATGTAACTGTCTTTTACATGTTATAGGTGTAACACAACTAATTCGGAACCCAGTCAGGCACATATGTGAATATAGTCCTTATTTGAGACGACATAGTTCCAAAGAAGTGTTAATAGCGTCGTAGATTAAAAATGTTGGCGAGTCATTATGAATTATATTGAAAAGGCATTCAATAGTGAATCTTTTAAGCCTAAATTTATACGATTTCGATGAAAATTAAAGATTTTATCAAAGTTGAAAGCGGAGGTATTTTTCCCGTGAAAACATAGACAGGAAGTACCTATCCCTGGGTTGTGACCTTCCGGGAACCAGTTTTTTCTTATATTACAGTTAAGGTGGGTTGATTTTTCCATGAGGGTTTACCGAAAGATGTGTCTTTCAGATGAGACATGTGTCATTTTATTTGAACTTCAGATAAAAATTCTACGAGCACAGAAACACGTGCAATTTAACATGGGAGGCAATGGGAGACGGAATTAGTTGTGTTACACCTTTTACTAGAAAAAATCGGCCACTCTGGACTCCATTTGCCTTTCACACCTCTTTGACATGAAGTTTTATCAAATCTGCCATTGATGCTTATTTCAGTTTCATAAAATACATATTGTATGAATCTGACTAGTTATAGAAAGATTGACGAAAAATCTGACAAGCTATACCTCACTGATTGTCAAAAACTGATGCCTATAAAAGTCACATTTATGGTAGCAATACAAGGGGAGGTAACTGCTGCATGACAAAGTGATTAAGCTTATCAATGTTATCATTTGATTTTACATTATAAAAAATATAGTTGGTTATCTGTCTCCATCTTGAAATTTTTGGACAGGGACGAGTTATAATCAAATCATTCCGAAATTTCTGTCATTTTTGTAATAAATTCTAAGGAGAGAAATATAAAAAAGTTATGACACAACATTTGTTAAGTTTAAAAAGTAAAAATCATAGAATTCCCATGTACTAGCTAAATATTTTGATTTTGTCAAAAAGCAGCTTTCATTCGTCAAAGTTTGGTGTGTACAATTTGACAAGAATTTTTATGCGGTGATGACTTGTGTCTTACATGTAAACCATTTGGTAGATTTCTGGTGGGTTGGTCATATTATTAATTAGCCAATCTATCATTTAGTCGCGATTATTTGTGATATTTAACATATTTTTTGGATGATCATAAAATGCATATGAAATTGAAGATTATGAGAAAATGTTTTTTAAAAATAATTTTTTGTACTACATACTGTGTTCCAGATGGTTTATGGAATAATTTTGATAACATTAAAATTCAAAAACCAAATGACTGCATGAATAACATGCAGAAAGAATAAAAGTTATAGATATTGATTGGATAATATTGTCAAATATATCTTATTCTCAAATTCTCATTTTGCATTCAAAATAAACGTTTTATGTATTTATGAAACTATCTTTTGATTGCCTGTCTTTAGAAAGAGATCATAAATTTTTATAAAATTCACACCAAGACATACATTATGGGCATATAAATTGAATGGCTTAAATTTGAATATATAAGTCAATACAGTTAAGGTCATGTTAAAAATAAAATATGACCACTTGTTTTGAATTAACACTGTATAAGGGAGAAAAAATAAATAATAAAAAACAGGTGATTTTCAAATTACTTGATGTTAGTTAAAAGTTAATCCCCTTTGTTTATAACGAAAAAAAAAANGGGGGGGGGGGGGGGGAGGGGTTGGAGGTCAGTTTCAGTTTTAAGGTTTTAATACAAATTTCTATTTATGCTGAATGCGAAATAAATGAGTAAAAAAAAATTGTAAAATTTGTCAAAATAACTCAGGTACTGGATGACAAAATATGTCTTACATTTTGTACATAGAGTTATCTAACTTAATCAGTCATTTTGTCAAGTTAAAAATGTTTGTGAAATTCCTCACTCCAAGTCATCCTACAAGTTAGTCATTTTTTCACAACATTTTTGCTATATAAGTAGTTGAAGATCACATTTGGGATTAAAAAAAATCTAGTTTTGATCAAAGTCATTTACTATTAAGTAAATTTCTAATTTATATTCCAACACACAAGGAGCGACTAAAGTGGGTGAGTAGGTCAAATTTTATAATACATGTATTTGTGTGGGAAGTCCTGTATATTTTTGGTATGTATGTTCAACTTTAAAATATTGATATTTGATGATGTTTGTTTTTTACACACGCGTTTTTTTTTAATAGATCAAGAGCAGATGTTTGGTATCAATCAAATTTCGTTTTTATTTTTTTCTTTTTGCACATTTTTAAGATGCTATAACAACCTAAATGATATACTAAAAACTGCACACATTTTTGAAATCTGAAAAATCGTCAAATAGTTTGTGAAAAAAAGAAGATTTTTATTCAAGTAGATGAAGTCGATATATCCAGCAGTTCTAGCCTATAGTTCATTTAGCACAAACTAATCAAGACTTTTATAGAATTTGATAATTCACTATTTAAAAAGATGTCCTTAATTGAGGTTATCCTTGGATCTTATTCGTCAAATTAGATCAAATTTCACAATCATTAAAAATTATTTGAATTAGATTTCAATATTGATTCAATTTGTTAATTTATTGATACTTTAGTTAAGTAAATAGTTTATTTTGGAAGGGGAAGATGACAGTCAAGTAACATGGTTTGGTCTTAATTGTAAATCTTTTTAAAAAGTCATATGGGAGGAGAATTATGTGCTTAATTCTTGTTTCATCTTTTCTTAACCGGAACGCCCACAAATATAAGAATTATAACTTTTTCTATGCAATGTTTGAAATCTTGGAGACACGATGTCTTTCCGCTATAGAAATAATTTAGAAAATTAAAGGAAAAACTAAAAGGTGTCCTTAACTAAGTTTTTGACTGCGAATTTCGTGTAATTACCTAATAGTGCCATAAAGAAAATATAATTTGAGGGATATCTTAAATGATGCATCAATTGTAAAATATGCTCAAGATAAAAGTAGTGCATGCCGGGCTGAACATTGACACGGGATTTAGAGTACCTGTAACTAACTGTCGCCAAACACTCGAAACTGTAATAAAATTATAATTAATTTGTGACACATAAATGTGAAAAAAAACTTTTAATTTATGTTCATTACATAAATAAGTAATTAAATTTACATTATTAAGTATATAATATGTTAATGTAAGGATATTTTTACATACACAGATTAGTGTTACATAGCTGTTTGATAGGTTCTTTGTGACATTTAATCATGGAATCCCTTTTAATCATTTGCTGGGATTTAATAATATTACTGCTACTATAAAATCAAACATGGGGGAGGGACAATGGGATTTAACAACATTACTGCTACTTGCTTTTAAGGACTATAAAATCGGAAATTGTGGGGGGGGGAAATTTTCAGGGTTTGTTCTGAGTCTTGCGACAAATAAGAACCTTTACAAATCTCACAGTAAAGTTAAATAAAAACTTAGGATAGAAAGATAAATTTTTCCTTAAATTGACATGTTTTGGCAAACATGTAGGGTTTTTATACTATCAAACAAAAATGAAATGAATGTGAGGTAAATTGATTTCAGCATTTTTTTTAGCATTGACTGTACTCAAGATTTTTATTTTGTCCCCTTGACCAAAAGATTTAAATGGTTAATTACAGGGGAATTAACCTTAAATTGCCATGAAATTATTATCATTTACTGTGAAAGTACTATTGTTCGTGGGGTTCCAATTTTCGTGGATTTCGTGGTGCTCTAAAACCACGAAATTAAGTTCCCAACGAAATGCATTTTTCCCCTTAAGTTTTAATGCAAAGAATTCGAAACCATGAATTTCCGTACCCACGAAATAGTGATATTTATGAAAACCACGAAAATTGATATCCACGAATAAAAGTACATCCACAGTATATGAGTGAAGATGTTTTTGGCATAATTGCACAAAATACATTGTAGATGCATTCATGAATATTTTATTATATTTTTATTGAAGAAATATACTGGTAAAGTGAATGTACATGACTCAAAGTCCAGTGCAGTTTGACCTGGAATGCCCTTGTATTGTTGTTCTTCATCTTCATGTCACAATGAGCCCTTTTAACATACACCTCATTCAAAATATAGATAAAAAATCAATTTACATGGATTTTTCATTTTCAAATTTTATTGATTAGTTTGATACAATTGATAAGAAAAAAATTACATGTGGCTTTATGTCAGTGCTTCAGGGTATTCTATTATGTAAATCTTTTTCCTATAGTTTAGACTTCACACATACTGAACGAAAGCTGCCCTAGGTGACTTGGAAAGAAAGATATTGAAATAAAATCTTGTCGAACACCCATTGAAATTTGAAACTTGATTTCCGTCAAACCGAATTGAGATTAAGTAAATAAGACAAGATAGAAACACTTAAACATGCCCATTTAAAATGAGGACAATATCTAAATTTCTGAATAAAATTTCGAACAATAGCTAACAAATTGGATCTACGATATTCTTTAAATTTTGTATAAAATTAGGAACAAAGTAACAGGATGTGACTGTGATTATAGTTATGATGTTAAAGTTATCAAAATTCCATTTATAATATCTATTAACCTAGTGAAATCGTTTATTTACACATATCTTCTCTCGATCATTTTCTCAATTCACAAGCAAACATTAAATTTATATTCTACAATAACATTTACCACCGATTTTTGTACCTGTACGCCATTAAAAAAGCTGACACAAGTGATTATACGGCACCATACCCATAGCAATCTGTCATTGACTTATTGTGTAATCGTACCTTCCCCCGGCTTTATTCATTCAAGGATTAAACCGATCTTAAATTTGACAACTATCATCGTGATTTCATATTGTTACAAGTATTATATGGTATTAAAACGATAAATGAATAGTTTTCATGATGGGACTCTGTTCTGCTAAATCGTCTTGAGACATTTAGGCAAATATTTTACGAGAGATAAAGAGATAAAAATCAATTCTATAGGTGTCCTTATTTTTTTATTTTCATTGATAAATGAGTGCTATATTTAGCTAGGGTCATTATCGCTGTTTACAACTAGGGCTTAGCACTGCAGTAAAAAGCATGGAAAAAAACAAAATATTGCAGATGCATACATAATGCACTTCATAAATTCTTGGTTAAATTGAAATAAGATCGGTAACTTTTCTACTGTTTATATAGCTCATCATGCTAGAATACTGAAAAACGTAAACAGATGTACAAAGCCGTAACCACAACAACTTCCTTAAATTCTCAATTTATTTTAACCATGAACTTGCAAAATTTGTATGAAAAACAGTTTTAAACCACAATAAGAACTCAAAACATTTCGTAAATGAGGTAATTAGTACATTTTAGTAAATCCAATGAATGTGATTGAAATTCATAGTGAATTAACCAAGGATTTGCATAGACCTGTAAGGTAGATTTGTTATGATAGGTTTTATATTACAACAATGGAAGTGAAGGTTGCATGTTAAGAGTCCATCAGAGGTTCTTAAATGTTACCGTAAAGATTTGACAGTGCGCACAACAATAGAACTGGCATCCATCTTACCAATATTGTTTTCATTAATAACGGGATAAGTATTTGTTGGGTTAGCAAGGACCCCTTCAATGATGCTGGGTTTTTGTCGGAGTGTAATAAATACCGCCAGGCTAGGATTGTATGTTTGGTACCTCTGCGTCCATCTCGTTTGTACTCCCTGACTTGTTCTTAATGAGAATTTAAATGTAAATTGAATTGATCGCTAAGTCTTTAATAGGTGCAGGGTATCAGTCTGCTTAATAACAGTGCAAACAGCAACGATATTGATAGCATTTGTGAAGTAATACGGGTGGAGTGCTGTTTTATACAAAGATAGCGATCAGATTAAATTTTGTCCGACGTTTTAATCACAATTTTAATGATTTAATATTTTAATTTTTAATTTTATTAAGAAGATATCAAAATTGAATCTTTTTATACATTTTTTTTCTCAAAAATCTTATGGTGTTTAGGTCTTGCAATGCCTAATATAACTCATAAGGTCTCACCCTCAATTTGTTCTCTCTTGCCACCACCCAAAGCTTAATTTTGTGGTTAACTTGACACTAAAATTTATAATAAGCAATAAGCATAGCTAGAATTTCTTAGTGTCTTGACTTGTTTAAGTCCCATACATTTTTATCAATTTTCAAAAATTTTCTTTTTTTATGCCCTTCTGCTTTGACTTTGTTTTATTGGTAGAAAACAACAGCTCTGTCGACAGTTATTATTTGTTTATAGTCTAAAATCAAGGAGTTACATTACAAAATTTCTCTAAATATGAAAAAGAAAGGAAATGGGGTAAATGTCAAGAAGACAACATCCCATATCCAGGTTAAAATGACCCAAAAACAAAGCATCTAGGGTCACCATACGGTCTTCAACACAGTGAGGAACCTCACACCATATAGCAAGCCCTAAATGGCCCCAAAAAGGTAAAAAAAGTGAATAAATCAATGGAAACAAAGCACACCCAACAACCAAAATATCAAAAAACTAAAATTTTATAAGAAGACAAGGACAGCCAATGACCAACATATTCCTGCCTTTGGGACAGGCAGTGGGGTTTAAACTCATTTTTCTTGGATCCAAACCCTCCCCTTATGTGTGGTGAATGGCTAAAAAATAAATACACAAAAAGACTCACAGTAAAAATCAAAAGAGAAAAAAGTCCAACTTATCGAGACGAGCACCCTTACAAGAAATGTTTTTTTTTTTTCTTTGCAGGTTTCTAGACTTGAACCAAAACAAAAACAAACTCTTGAGACTGAAGGCAAAAGACCACCATAACAGAAATAGGGAATTGTGGGAAAAGAATTAGCATTGTATTAGCAAATGGAGATTTATTATAATGTATGTAAAGGTTTACACCAAAATATTAATTTTAATATTGAAAATTAAAACTTATATTATAGACGCGGCAACATTTTTTTACCCCTAACATGATGCACTTCATTAAGTCGAGTTTTCTGACTGAGTTGTTACATTGACAAGAAAAGTGTAATATTGCCGTAAAAAGATTCAATCAATACAATTAAGTTTTAATTTTATTTTCATTTTTTGTAACCACAGGTGTTCAATTTAAAAAGGTACCAATTTTTCAGTTAGTTAAATTTTAACGATTGAACAAAATTGTAGAAAATTTAATATATCATGACCAACCCCCTTTTAAATAATTAGTCTTTTAGTGACCCCCATATTTTTTTTTGAATAATGGTGAGAAAATAATTGTTGAAAATTTGAATAGTATACAAATGTTATGGTATTCATAAACTATCCATTTTGTGCCCAACCACTGATTTGACATCTGATCAGTTATGATTTTGTAGGGGATTATTGCAGAGACAAGAAATGGCCAAGGGCTATAATAGTAGGCTTGAATTATGGTTATTGATTGCATTTTTTTTTTTCAAATTTACAAATTTTTGTGATAAAATCATAACATAAACATTTTACATATGAATTTTTAAATCCATTATTGTGTTTTTATTTGATGAATATCTTTACAACTAGATTTAAGTTACTTTTCCTTAATTATTGTAGGCAAATGGTATCAGTGAAAAAATATTTCAGATTAATGAACTTGATAAATAATGCTTTTTTTTACACAAAAAGGGCTTACAGCATACAAAACTATCTACAACAAATTAACAAAAATTGTTTATATATGTGAAGTAAATAAATGTATTATTTCAAATGATCCCTGTTTGGAAAAACTGTTGTAAAAGCCAAGTGATGTATTTTATAGAAAATTCAAATCTTGTTGAAAAATTGTGTCTGCCTTTTGCTTAATAACATGTCCCAATCTCCGTTAAGGTATTCCCAGACCTACACTTGCAAAACAGATGGCCCTGATGCACTTAATGACTTTCCAAACATTGGGGGTACACCTCCATATCATGAACACATTTACCCAGTCATTGGGTTTCAATAGAGGTGGTTACTGAGGTGTTAAAATCTTAATTAACCATAACAACCCCGTCATTAATCACTTGCCCACTTATTTTTGTAAGTAAATTCTGAAGTTATCTGTCTTGATAAAATCTTGATGGTCAGTTTTATAAAAGACAAAAACTTTCTACCAGTATTGTTATGTTGGTTCTTTATTTATAGTCATAACAATATATTGAGCAAAAAAAAAACAAATACTAAAAAACGACACATTTTCTTTTTCGTAAAATGATATTTTTGACAAGATCTGAATGTTGTCACATTTTCTTGATAAAAGTATCGACAGGCTGAATGTTTAAAATTTTGATGGGGAAAACAAAAGGAAAAAGTTAACTTTCCCATGGGTAAATTATTATCAAGATTTAAATATTTATTTAATCTAGAAACCATCAACTTTCATAGCACATGGCTTAAAATATCATAGTTATTGATATTGGTGCAGAGCAGAAAAAAATGTCAGGGAAATTTTAATTCAGTACATTTAATTTTTATCACTTAATCTTTAAAATACATTTCAATAATTTGACAACTTATAATATTGTAAAAAAGTAAATTGCTTTTATTACTAGAATTTTTTTCAGAAATTTATCTTTGCATATATTTATACTTTTGAACTTTCATTGTAAATTGAAAGGTTTAAAATTTTAAATTTTATTCTTTAAAATAAAATAATTCCAAAATGATTGAAAATTTATTATGTTTGTTGTATAAATTTGTATTTACAATGTGATAGGAAGATCTATTATAGCTTCAATTTTAACTTATTTTGACATAATCAATTAACAAATTAGAAATAATGAGATTTTATTAAACTGTTAGAGAACAAACATAGAAATTTATGAGCATGTTTGTCATTTCAAAGGCGTTATAATTGATAGATACATATTTTATGTGTACTGATTCAACTAGTTTTTGGGAGATATTTTAAAATTATATTGGACAGCATGACTAGCTACCATATTAAATATTCAATGAGGAGTTTTTCAATATTTTATCATTTTTAATATCTTTTGAATTTATTAAAGTGTTGACAAAACTTTCAACCTGACCACAACCATTGATGTTATCGCAGATTCCTAAATAATAGTATTAACGACCATGTTTGTCACATCAAATAACCGTTTTATAGAGTCAATATAATATATACATTATGTGGTCAGCCACATTGAAACTTTTATCCACTTGGTATTGCACATGGTTATTATGCTTGGCAATGGATTTTCGAGTTCATCGAAATTGATGGGCAGTATTCCGACTTAATTTTGAATGCCCTTTGAGGGAGACCATAAAAATTCTATAGCAAAGTTTATTAAATACTTGGCTTTGATGACTTAAAAGACAGATTGTATTAACAGTTCTGTTTTGTATTCTGGCAAAGCTCTTTTATATTTATTTGAATTCTTATGGAATTTTCTTACAAAACTTTTGACATTTAGTTTTTGAATAAATCTGAAAATCATATTTCTGGCTTTCCATATTCAACAAATTTTTGTGTGTACAGGCATTTCATCATTTTCTATGTAAATTTATACAAAAGATGAATTTAAGCTGTAGCTAAAGGAGATATGGTGTCTTTGTTGATTTTTTGGGGGCATTTACCTTGATATATTTCATGTACATGTAAATCTCATATTAAGATTGTAACTGATAACTGAACTATAGCTTAGCATACAGTACAACAAACAAGACCACATCTTTGAAATTAGGTTATGCAAATCGTTGTCTTGTCATTTTACTAAACGTCCAGGAAGGTAAATGCAACTTGAAGATGTTGCAGTTGTATGGCTATATGGTTTAGAGGGTTCATCTTCAGCTTCTTATTTAGCCAATAAGACTTAATTCCTTTTCTATTTACATACGAGGATGCATGAAACTAGCTTTGGCGTGTAATAAAATTTGCAAAGCACTTGGCATATGTTATATCCTGTTGTAGTGCTTAAGCTTCCACTGAATTTGGTGTCATAGGACCAATAACAACAATGAATTTGCCGCACTTACTGCAAATGTCATTGATTAGTATTTCTACTGTCACTTGAGATTTTTGCTGATGAAGTAAGTGCAACTGCGGTTATAAACGGTCCAAACTGTAGGAAGAAAAAAACTTCCTGTACGTAGTCTTGTCTTCTCAAGGAAGTTATACTTTGTTTATAGCAAAACTGACAAATAATAAAATTGTCTTTGGTGGTTTGTTAATTATAATTGCTTTATAAGTAAGATGAAGTGCTGTTTTTAATAATATGATGTATCCTCAGGAAACTGCATCTTCAGATTATTTTAAGGACTTCTGCTTTTAGTTCACTTCAATCTTTTTCTTATATCAAGATATCTGGTAAAGGTCCGCAGTCAGTATATTGTACTTTTCCCATGACTTTTACCATAGTTTTTGTAATACCCAAACAAGCTCAGATTTGACAAAGGTATTATTCAGTTGATTTTCTCAGCTACTCCTAATTTGCTTCAGGATTTTCAACCAAATGTGCAAGAGATTTGCACTCATGAAGCATGCATAGTGTAATTTTGCCAAATTTTTATACATAATAGTGTATTCAACACATTGTACTTAAAAGGTTACCAACATACGTTTATTTGTCTTTTCTTTGCTGCTTGTATTTTATTATTTGTCTTTGATTCTTTGTCCTTTCAAAATGTGTATTTTGTTTATTTTGCTTTGCCATGTTTATTGTCAAGTGTCAACTAGTTTGATTTTCTCTTCCCTATCTGGCAGTTTTCATTCCAAATATTTTCTTCATTTAAAATTGTAAGAAATACCAATCTTATTTTACTAGGGCAGAGTTCATAAAAGTGTAAGCAATTGGAAGTACTCAGTATCTTTTCAAACATCCACCCAAAATCTGATGATCTTTTCAAACATCCACCCAAAACCTGAGTATCTTTTCAAGCATCCACCCAAAACATGAGTTTCTTTTCAAACATCCACCCAAAACCTGAGAATCTTTTCAAACATATAGCCAAAACCTGAGTAACCAAGTTAGTACTTGTATACTTTCAGTTGAAATTCTAACTGCTGTACCACATGACCATTAGTTAGTAATACAATTCCATGAGAAACTGTGCAACGTTGTACTGTGATATACATATCTATTGACGATAAAAGATTCTGTGGTCTTTTTCTGTGCATTCTAAAATTACACTGCAAGATTTATTTCACAAAAGATGGCAAAATATGGGTGGAGAAAGAAACCTCTATCTACTCATTCTAACAAACCCGATACCTTAGGGAAACTGATTCTTAATATTGTTCTTAGATATTTTTGAAATTATCTAGATTTCATCAAAAATACAGGTGTACTTTAGTAAATTGACAGGTACACAATGTAGGGACCAATTCAGATTCCAAAACGACAACAAAAGTCATTTTCATAGGTCATTTAACATCCATTGATAGGTGGGAAATTATTGTAGCTGAGAAAAGTTTGTTAATTGTAAATACCTTAAAACACCCTTTAATCTTGATTTTTTCATTATCATGTGTAATTTCAAGCTTCGTTGATTGATCGGCACAAATTTGGTGAAATTGCTGTGGTTACTGAAATATCATTCATCTCACTACTGTTATATCATGTTTTCTTCACTTCACTGGCTAAACTTCAGAAGTTTTCAAATTGGTTGTAACAATATCTCAATCTTTGATTAAACTTGTTTGATTAACATTTCTGATATCAAACTCATAGTTGGGTTAAATTGGGTACATTCAACTTCTGTCTGGAGGTTAAGCTACAATAGTACTGGTCACTTTTAGTTTTTTACACAGCATATGTCAATTTTAATCATGTTCATTCACGTTTTGAAAGAAAAACAATATAGTTAATATGTATTAATATCAGAAATTTTCATCTCTTGATTAGGAGAAAAATAGATGGGGATGGAGTTACTATCGCACAGTAATCCAACCTCCCATTTCTTTTAGAATGAAAATCAGCTAAACGTACTAGATCGTTATCAGCACACTAAGGCCTGATGGTCAACTCTGATTTAAATATTTTCAAGTACTTTCCAATAAATGTCAAGTTATTTCTTGCAAAAGGTCCAAAAAGTTGTGAAATAAAATATGGGGTTACATATTATTCAATTGATTTGTAATCGGAAAAAGTACTCCATAACTACTGACGCAGATCACAATACATGTTAATCGTAATCAAATCTTACAATACGTTTTTAAAAAAATAACAAATAACGGGTGGTACATAATCTGGGTCTTAGTCAACACCTGGTTTAGTAATGGGATGTGGGCAAACACCATTGTATTACAATGTGTTACATTGTATTGCATCTTAAACCATTACAATATAAAATGTCAGAAAAAAGTTTGAATGCAAAACCATGTACTTTTACATTTAAAAAAAACTATAGCTGAGGACAACTAGAAATTATTGCTTCATTTGTAAACTCTTCAGACTCCTTTTGTTAATGTGCCAAGTGAACAAAATAAATCTTTTGGGTAATAAATTGGGAAAATGTCTCCATGTTTCTTAATTTTATAGTTAATATAAAATTTTAATTTATATTTTATATTATTTTTAATATTAATAGTAATATTTACCAGTATTATTATTGGTACATGAATTACTAATATTAATATCATTATTCATAATTTGGGAATAAACCACATAGCATATTTTGGCTCTAAAGATGAAATAATATTTGTCTTTGAAAACTAAAATGAAGTTAAAAAGCAACATTTCACTTCCATCCTGTTTTATTTGTGTTTCCATACAGACATTTAACATACAGACACTTGTGTCATACAAAGATGTGCATAAGACATATTTTCACAAAACTAAATATTGGAGAAAATGTCTGCCCATGTATTGAGAACATTGTCTAAACTTTTTTTTCTATTCCAGAGCTAAAGAGTATGTATGTAAAACAATTGGCCCAATTAAGGTAAGACTTAAAAGTAAAGCTGTTTATAATTTATGCAATATTTGAAATATAACAACAGTATGCTTTTAATTGATGTTGAATCTTGATGATCAATAGTGCATATTGATATTCTGTCAATTTTTTCGTTGCTGAAGGCATTATGGGTACAAGATAAGGAAAAAACAGTATTCCTTTGCTGTGTTTATTTTGCATTTATATTGTCTTTGTATATGAATATTATATTGAAAGGGCATTTTTAATGTTGTGTCATTATACTCAAGTTGCAATGTATCTGGTTTAGATTTTTTTTTTCAACTTTAGAACACGTTCCTTTCACAGATCTTTGTACTCAGCTGATATTGGCATTACTTCTCGCTCTGTCGTATGTTTAGGAATTCAAATTTTCAAAATTTTGATTCTTATCTGCTCTGAAAAGAAAAGGGTCATTGACATGGTCATTTGCAGTATTCTGCTTGATTGCATTTTATCCCCGAAACATTTCTGAATGTACAGAATATTGGTGAATGTTATTCAGAAACAACTCCTGGTGATCTGCCAAGAGTAATTGATGAAACAGTTGCAAAGTATTCATATTCTGAGCTGCTGGTGATTTGCCAGGTATAGTATATATATTTTTTATCAATGACAGTGTTTACATACATTTAATGATTCACAGTAAATAAGTGTTTCATAACCATATAAGGATTACAACCTGTTGATTATTGTTGAAAGTTTCAGAACTGGTCTTGGTTACCCACACAGGGGAGATCAGAGCTATCAGTCTCAGTTATAGTATCTCCCTCTCTTTAGCTGAGATTGGCATTACTTTTACAGTTCTCTGTCATTATTTTGTCTCTATTTTATTTTTTATTTTAATAAGAATCATTTTTATGGAAAAAAAATAGAATGCAAATCCATGAAAATGTAAGCTAAAGCTCATATAAAGGACAAACTTAATTTGCCATGTAAAAATTGTTTAGGTATACTCGTGTGCAAGGACTTCTTTTGCTTGACATAAGATAATTATAGGTGACCTCAATGATAGAATGACACTACAGTTTTATGAACCATGTATAATTACATGGACTGCATAATTGATTATCCTTTAGAAAATCAGTACAGTGCAGAACTACTGATTTTCCGGGGTATGAATCGAAATGATTTTAGGTGGCATTTTAACCAGATATGAATGTAACTGCTATAAAAATATTGCCACTTATATATGTAAATTTATTTTGAATACATTTTTTTCTTCAATTTTAAATCAAATATAATAAGTAGGTACTTAAAATCTTCCATTAAAATCATATAGTTGATTTCAGAATGTCTATGAGTTTTGCATGCTAAATGTTCATGTATATACAGGGTTAACAACCTTCTTAATTTGTTTATGTCATAAATGTAAACAAACAAAAAACTTGAAGGTGACAACAAAATAGTAATATGTCAAATAATCTGCTTGGTCACTGAAGTTATGAATGAAGTTAGAAAACAATGGATGCTATTGACAATCCTACTCAAACTTACTACACATGACTAATGAAATTATGATCAAGGCTATTATTATATCAGCTTCAGAACTCGATGACCACAAAATTAATCTCAAACCGTTATTTTATTTTATGGCTTTTAAATATTTAAACATATAAAAACAGAATTATGTCCATAAGTTATGAGTTTTTCGTATGTCTACAGTTAATTCTTGTATATAATATATACATAGCTGATATCAATTATTACCCTTCATTGGGTCAAAGCTGAATTTATATCAAATCATTACGACTAATTAAACTTATTTTTATATAAGAGGTTGACATTTTCATGGTATTTCATTATAATAGCTATAATCGAATTTTAATATGTTTACATTGTATAAAAATTGTAAACAGACCTGTTTAAAAAGGAAGAAATCAGTTTTATATTTATTGTCACTGGGCCAAAGCCTCTGCTGGTGAATTTTTAGTCCCAGAGGATATTCCTTTATCCAGGAGTCAGTACTCTGGAGCTGTCTACAAAACCAATCTTATTTTGGAATTTCAGAAAATATTGTTGAAACAAACAGATCATGCCTTATTTAGCTGATTTTTGTCTTTTATTAAAAAGCCATTGTCTATATGTTTTCTATCAGCTTTTTAATATATTTTGGTTGATGGACTTTCAAACTTTGATTTGATCTGCACTGAAGAGACATAAGATGTTGAAATGATTATCTACAGAAACTAAATTAACAGTAACTTCATATACCTCTTTATTCTTTATTTGTATCAAAATTACTTACATATAAAGGTATTATAAGGATTTAAGAGACAATAATGTCAGTTAAAAGTGATAATTCATTATTGAGAATTGTAAACGTTTCAAGTTTGCCTCTTTTTGCCCTTGAGTGTAATGTCAAAATTGATGTTCAAGTAAAGGTTATTAAAGATATATTTTTTAAAGGGAAATCCCAGAAAATCTGAAGATAAAGATGGGTAAACCAAAACGTCATCTTCATCAGTCATAAAAGATTAATATAGGTATCTCGTATACATTTATATCCATGTTTAAAGGTAACCTACATGTTGGTGGCAAAGTGGTCAACCAATATACTGAAATAATCCAACAGAATAACATCTGGTGTTAAAGAGAGAATGACAATGAAAAAGTAAAATTATGAATAACAGTCAACCACAGTTGAAAAGTAGGAAAGATTGAAACTGTCCAGAGGTTTCTTTACTCAAAAAATGTCTGCAAAAAAAGTTCAAGAGACAATAAATATGAAAATCAACTGACCTTTTCACATTCCCTGCTTCAACAATTGTGCTTTTTAAAACAAAAGAAATATGTTTGTCTGCAATGAGAATTTACAAAAAATTGAAATCATATGTATTATTGAAAAGATATGAGAGTTTTTAATTTTATAAAGTTAAAAGAAGCTACAACCATACCTTATTTTATTGGTTTTATAAACCTTATTTTGTTAGATGTGTGTCAACAGATATTCGAACTGAAATAGTTCAAAGTATTGAAATATCAGTTTAGCATGAAGCTTAATTTGTACCATTTTGAATGAGTTTGTTGTCCTATTGGGCTCTGGTTATAATGGTTACAGATATCTTAGTCTACGATGTCTACACCCTGCTATGTCAACACATGCCCAAATTGCAGAACTTAAATGTGCTTTGGTCGTGCAGTTTTTAGCTGGGCTCAACATAACCCATTTTTCTCAGATATATGTACACCTGTGATAACACTATTCTTTCGGAAGGATTAATAGGTCAGTACAATTACATGTCACTTCTTAAGGATAAAATCCCCTGCGATTTCCTTACACTTAAGTAAATAAATAAGCCTAAAAATAGCTTCCTAAACGTAGTATCAATATTATATATACTATAACAGTACGTATATTGTAAAGGACACTTATAGCAGAAAATGTGTTTCTTATTAATTTGCCAAAATGTTCAGTATATAGAAGATAATATTATTAGAGTGTCAACCCCCACTCTGTACCTTTTGGTCCCTTCTAAGTCTGCAGATTTCTCTATAAAGAGTTAATGGCCGTATAATGACAGAGAAAATAAACATGAAAATTGATACCATAAGTAGATTTTTTCCAATGTTCACATTTGAAATACACACTTAACCTGTGGAAATTTTATGAACATCAAAGTTTTTTATTCAAAAAAGTTTTTGATGATTGGCCCTTAAAATGTTATAAGCATGACCCGTAATGTATAGCCCAGGTGAGGGTTGGTATTTGAGCCCCTGGCCATGCCCATTAATGATAGGTTAGTCTTCACCTGTCGCACGTAAATGACAAGTTCTATTTTATTAGTATTCAATTTTCTCAATGCTGAACAAAATATTAATTTTAAACATGTTCATTCACACATATACATGTATATATGAGATATGGTTTTATTTGTGCGAAACATAATTGGTTTATTATGAGGGAAGCTCAACACAAATTGCTCCTGATTTTATGTGTTCAGTTAACACCAAGGTGCCAAAATATGCATATGAGCCTCATGTTTTTGTTATTAAAAAATGAAATGTCCCTTTGCAAAATGACAGACTTTTTTTACAAGCACAGAAAGTTGTGCTGAACTCCCATTATACTTCGTATTGTGATCCTTGACAGTCAATGGTAATAACCCTACATTTCTCTTAAAACTGAAAGATGAGGAATTTGCTAGGGCAAATGGAATATCAAAAGATTCAAAACCTGAAATATTAAAATAAAAGATGTTCCATATGCATTATGGCTCTGATTAAAGATTGATATGAAAAAAGTGCAATATAGTACTCAGTTTATTATATAGTAGACTCATCCTGATGGGTCACTAAAAGTACATGAATTTGTCAAATTGTATACTATTTGTTAATTTAAAAGTGCATATAAACATCGAAATTTAGAAACAATTGAAATTATATATCTTCTTCATATTTGTTAAAAGTGCAATTTGTACAATGGAAAATAATTCAATATGATGACAATTATTTTTAATAGTACAATTTGTGAATGAAATGAAATGAGTAAATACCCAGTTAAAAATAATCATTTGTAATGCCTCCTAACCCAATAACCCAAAATTATAGTGCAAATTTGCAAGTATCTGCTTATATAATGTGCAGTAAACATATCCCAGTGTTAACTCCCTAAGTAACATAATAATTAAAAGACATATGTACATGTCAATAATTAAAATATGATTTACACGGCTTATCTTATCCAGCCATCTGAATGATTCTTACAAATTATTTCTATCACGTCTACGATCTGAGTATGTTCATTTTTTCACCAGGTAGCCATGTATCACTGATAGGAGTTAAAATCAGTAATCAAGATGGCTACATTTACACCATTTGAGACATGAAGAAATATTAAATATATTTTAGATATGAAACCAAATACAAAATTCATACATGACCCTATTCAAAATGACGACCTGGGCTGTGCTGACTGCAACACTGTGCATATGCAGGAACCAATTTGATATCCTCCTGTGACATTTGTTTGATCAAGTTTGAATACACAATGTATTACCTTTATCATCAGATAAGGAAGGACATTATGATAATTAGATCATATCTACCTGGGCAGGTATTACTGCTTACCTATCGTTTTGCACCTGTAATGAAATCAAATCTGTTTTGTATACACCTTTTATGACACTTTAATTCTCATAATTTATCCACGTTTAGATTGTTAGATGATAACAAATTATCATTCATAATTTTGTATTCTTATATTACTTTAATTAAAAGGCTTTTGTGACAAATTCTTTAAAATGTCCACGAGATCGGGAAATTATGAATGAAATAGGAAAAGATGTCTGAGAAATATATCGGAGCTAGTGTAAATTAGAGTGTTAATTTGGGTCATTGCACTGGCTTACGTTTGAATAATCATATACTGAGCATTGATGGTACTATGGAAGCCAGACAGTAGATACATGACAATATTATATTAAACGAATGTTAAACAAGAGTAATATGGTTTGTTTGCCTATGTTGCATTGCTGATTTCAATAATTTTTTCATAGTTTGTCTAGTTTCAAATCGTTATTACTCTCATATTTGATAAAACGTTGCTTTAAAATTTACCTTTCAATAGTAATTGCTGTTGGGTTGTTATCGGGCAATACAGCAATGGAAGGGGAGGTTTGGTGCGCCATAAAATCGGTTTAACCAACCATTTCTTTTGAAATGCCTGTACCAAGTTAATACCATTGGGGTCGACGGTTTTCCGGTAGCTTCCACCTGCTTTGTCTTTTTGCCTCATGGACTTTGGTTCTTGACAATTCTGTTCGGTAATTTTGTTGTTATCCCAATTCAGTGGTACAAGTTAGCTGCAAGACATCTAAATTCGTAGAGGGGTTTTCATCATGATTCGTACTATTATCATTAATGTTTTTTCCAAATCTTGATAATGCTGATTTCGAGAGTGTCATAGGCTATCGGAAACGATTTGGTGGCTAATTGGTGGTACAATTGAAATGAAGAATTATGTATCTTGTTTGTTCTGTTCTTTACAAGTATTTCTCATGCAATTCTTCTTGAGGACATTTTTCTGCTTATATCTTCTCTGGTTATGTCATGTATAGCACTATAAGTGGAAAGATTATCCTTTTTAAAAGTCTGCTACACCGAATTTCTCATTAATTCGCCGCACTTAATTATAACTGAAATCACCGAATATAATATAACATACAGTCCATTGAAGTAACTCAGATTACCAAAATTCTGTGTGTGGCACGTTGGTTAGTGTTTAAATGTGAGCTGACAGGAAACTTCAACCAGTACTTACTCGCAAATATGACCCTAACATCTAGGATCAGGTGAATTGTGACATTTTAGAGAATATCTGAGAAAATATTTTATTTTGTTTGATGTGTAGAGTTCCGAGGAAGACATGCAAGCCTGCCATTAAAAGATTTGACGTTTTATTGAACATAAATGACATAAGAAATTAAAGTGTGTAAGACAGTTTCCATTCCTTTCCGAAAGTAAATGATTCAGATATATTAGTCATAGTATATCTCTACTTCTTTGGCCTAAAATAGTTCTTTTCTATGGAAAATGGCAAGACCGTTCCTTCTCTCACTGTTACGAATGCAAAATGGTGAGCCTATATAATATTTAAATTAGAAATCAATTTTATACATATTTTTATGCCCTGGTCGTTAAGCGACGGGGGCATTAAGTTTTACCCTTGTCCGTAAGTTGGTACGTACGTCCGAAATTTTCATCACGGATTTCTCAGTTTGTGTTTGCAGGAATGAATTGGTATTTGGTATGAAGCTTTCGTATGATGAGTTGTACCGTGTCACCCTTTTCAAGTCCGTCACTCATCTTCTTCCTATTTGTCGATATATCTGTATGGCGGGGGCATCCGTGTCCCATGGACACATTTTCTTTTATTTGAAATACATGTTGCTGTACACATCGACAGAGGATGAAATTAGATGATGAAACTATGACCATGGAAGTAAACTTTCATACTATAACAGTAAATGCTTTCCAACTGCATAAAAGTATTCACTTGTAGCTTGTTTCTATGTGTTTTATATATTGTCCCTGCTGTAGAATGACAACGTGATTATATTTATAACATTCATTTAGAATGTTTTGTAAATATTGCAATAAAATATTCCCTTGGTATTTCATGTTCAACCACAAGAAAAAAGAAGATATTTATTTTGCCGTAAGCTATGTTTGGTTCATATGACCCCAAATATCAATTGATCAAAGTTATTGCAACAATAACTTTTTCCTCATTAGTAAAACCACATTAAATTTTGAATTTGTCCCTAAAGACAAGGGCAGAGGGGATGCACTTGACTATCACCTAAAGTGGTGTCTTGTAAGGTCAATACGAAGACTGCTACAAAGGCAGTGAATATTTTGAAAAGATTGTTTTTGTAAAGAGACCATGATTGTTAAATTATGTGTAAAGGTAACTCAAGGGTATCTTGTATCTCTTGTATTGTACACAACTATTGTAGACTTCGGTGTAATGAAGGGTTATGTTCTAAGGATCGCCACCCGTCCATGAGTATTTCTATCAATTAAATGTCTCTCGCGATATCTTCAGTCTTATCATTTTAAATTGTAAGGATATACTCTTCAAGTCTGTAATTTTACTGCCTTCTGATGCACTAACTTCTTTGCTGTTCGTCTGAAATATATACAAATACGGTTATATTTAACAAAATTGGTATGCACCATACAATTTCTGTCATTGAATTTTAAAGTAACGTTACCTTATGAGTGAAAATCGTAGAGAAAGAACCGTCTTTATCGCCTTATTTGCTTCTTACTAAATGAACATGCTCAAACTTATTTGGTTTGAAGACTCGAGTTCACTGTTGAAAATTTTTCTTTTGACCGTATTGCAACTCGCTGATAAATGATTAGGGCAAACCATTTTTCACATGATGTGTGATGCGTGCATAGCAAGAGTCCTTGCTACACTAAGAATTGTACTTTTGCAAAGACTTTTGAGTCCTGAGTCTTCTACTATTTGAATGTTTAGATTAAAACAATCAAGGACAATTCTTTTTGATTGTCTCCTAAAATAACATACCGAAATTGTGTTTAATATTTCAATTAAATGAGAAGTTGGAAATGCCTTTATAAGTAACAAATGATGTTCCCGTGTTAATTGTTGATGAGTTGCTGTAATGCCAGTCATATGTGGCAAACGTGTTCCTACAGCAATATTTCAAGTCTTGATTATACTTTGTTGCATGCATGTGCGTATCACGATTGGGTGTGTATCGGTTTATGTAGCACTTGAAATGGTTTTTACACTTTCTACGAAATTACAAATATACAAATATACATCAAATACTGAGGGAAACAGTGAAGCATTGTTACACCGTAGCACTTAGACAAAACAAAATCTTATCTTTAAAGACAGGTAAAATCATTATGTATAAAACAGAATAAAACGTTTTCTTTAATATTAACATATGTCCATGTTGATCATGCATTCAGCCAAAAATACTTTCCATTTGTTACATGCAGTAGTGCACGCCAATCTTGTTACCGTAATCTGCAAGATGGAGATCTACGATAGTCAGTTTTGCTCACTTCCAGGTCAAGACCTACAAACTCTCGAGAGGCATAACATCAAGACATATCTAATGTTGACGTCATTCTCACTGACAGAAGTGGCGAGGAATGATAAGTTTATTTACTATTCAAATTGTGGCATGCATTTAAGGATCTTTTATCAGCATTTGTTGCTATTTTTATACTCTTTTGAATCATGAATATTAATGAATTCAGAAATTGACGTATTGGTTTGTTGACGTTGAAAATTGATGGGGTTTCGAAGATATCAAACATATTTTGTTGATGCCGTAGATGTTATATATGATTCGCTTTACGTAGAAACATGTACTTTAAATTAAAAAAAATCGAGAACCGATTAAAGTATATGGTAATCACGAACGGACTAGACTTTACTTTCTACCTCTAACGCTTCCAAGTGTAACAAACAAAAAATATTAATGAATAAAATTTTAAGGGTACTTGTTTTCATAAAACTTAACTCATGTCAATCACTTACTTTGTATCTGTCTAAACCTCGAAAAAGATTATTGAAAAAGTGCATATTGAACTTACTATGTGATATGAGCATAGCTCATCATTGAAGGCGTAATGGTGACTGCAAGACGAAGAACAATTATAAAAGCATAGTTCCTTTGCTTGGTTCTACAGTTTATTTGTAGAGGCTTTGTCTCATATCTTTTCATTATAAAATTGTTTTCAAACTCAGGTCTAAAAGTTGCCTGGTTTCTTTGTTTCTTTCTACACTCTAGAAAACATTTTTAAAAGTGCATGTTTTCATAAAATTTATCTCATTACCTCATACAAGTTTTTATAATATAATAAGGTTTCGTCATTTTTCAAAATGATTTCATTAATATTCCATTAAAATGACAATTATTGCCTGGAAATTATATTCGCATATGAAGTAAACCGCGCTATGATCACGTAACTATGGTAAAGTGTTTATTTCTCGTTCATGTATTTGTCATTACCTAACACAGTGGTAAATATCAGGTAGCACTTCTCCTCATTAATCACACTTCTTGTTGAATTTTCATGCCTAAAAATAAAACAATTTTGACAAATTTCGGCATGCATTGATGGTAGAAGGGGTGAAAGGTATAAAGGAATAGAATAAGAATCAATTTGTTTACTTTGCCCACTTATCTCTTACCCCATTATGGCATACAGTCTCATGGTAGTAGCCGTTGCTGGAAGGGTCTGTAGGGTTTGTTATGATTATTTACTTTGTAGTTTTGAAATAATAAAGCAAAATTTAACAGCATACATTTAAAAAAATCTTCAAAGAAAAAGAAATTCAAGTCTATTCGTCCTGAGTGACAATACATCAATCAAAATGTAAATATAATTGACTTAAACAAGATTATTTACAGAACACTATTTGTATCTGACTGGAAAAATATGAAAGAAAATCTGAAAGGGTGAACCCGAATCTTCCGGATACTGTTGGACAATGTCCTCATGTTTGGTTACCTGTAGATCTCGAAATAACCCAATTGTGTTGCTTACATGTTGCCGTCCACGTTTAAACTACTATTGCCTCACGCCCAAAAACATATGAAGAATTTTCAATCTTTATTTGTATGTCTGATCAGCGTGTCGATAGCAAAGATAAGATTTAATGCAGAACCATTTTATTTGCATCATTCTATATTGTTGACGGATTGTCACGATTTGAAATTTTTTACGTCTGCATTCCTGTTCAGCATAGGTGAATTTAGTTTCTTGAACTCAAATTGTGGTTGACATTTGAAAAAATAATTACCTAGTTCCATTCATGTTTTTTGAATAATACCTCATGGTCTTTAAATAGAAATTTCATGTGTTCCCATTCGGGAAATGCCCAATCTCGTATTTTTGAAAGGCTTCTAAAGTGCAACTGGAGACTTTCTGTACATGACAAGGAAAACATATATTTGCATGTCGGTCGTATCAGATTTGCTCATGTTGATGCAGAGATTATTTAATATCAAACAGATAAATGTGCACCACGTTATAATGTTGTTCACATTTTGACATGTCATGCAAGGATTGCACTGAAGCACTTTTGATTTGTTTTGGGGTAGAAAGCTTTCGCTGGTTTTGGTATGAAAATCACCCTCCAGCTTGAATAAATAATCCAGGATATTAATGATTCAAAGATGTTATTTCTTATCAACGTACATTAAGTTTGCGTCAAGTCTTTGTACCATTTAGTAACACTGCACGTGTTCTTGAAAAAACTACAAAACTATCAATTTCAGATACTAATTTGGTAAACATAGATTTTTTCCCCTTTCTTGTGGATTTTCCCATCTTAACATGGCATTTTATTACTCTTGTAAATTTCAGATATACAGTTTTGATTGACATGGGTTTTGTAACAAATTGACATGATAATATGTTTTGCCAGTAACTATTTTGACAGCCATGTTAAAAAAAACGAAAAATTTTATCCCCAAATTTAACCACATATTTTTACCTGCAGATATCTTCTGCCATCTTTAATTGTCAGTTATGTTTGTCATTGAGTTCAGATGTTTTTTCTTTGATTAATGATTTCCGATAGTAGCCCATTTCTATTAGTTACGGTTCATTAATCAGAGCTGATCAGTCGCGAGTTTCTCACACACGTCAAAACAGCTACCTTCACCAAACAACATGATACATGTAATCATTACATATGTCCGTTACATATAACCCCAGGTGGGATATAGACATCATATTCCTTATATAATCCGTCAAAAATTAGTATTATTATGATAAATATACGTATAATGTGTTAGAAAATACTGCATAAAATGACACGTTTTTATCCCCCTCCTACATGTTTATCCATCAAGGACGACTAAGTGTGGAATTAATTGTGTTTTTAACACTTACAACAATTCAATCATCAAATTCATAGACAAATTCTCAAACCTATGTGATGAATAGAGATGTGAGCTTTATCAAACAAAATTGCTTGGAATGCCTTAACATTTACAACATACACCCTACGTTTGTTCCCAGATTTTTTTAAGAACAAATTTTCCGTACTGTCCCTAATATCAAGAGCAAATGCAGTGTTTGCTGTTGTAAATTGTTATTTGTACTATAACTATTCAATGGTTAACCATCTTAATCGTTTTAACAAATTAAGATGGAATAAGACACAACATATTAAACGTCCCTGTCGTACTTAAAATTTTCATATATCAAGTTTCATGGTGCACCAGGTTTGAATACATCATAGTTTCTACCAAATAATAGTTTTAAATAATAGTTTTGGCAATGATAAACGGACAACAATAGAAATAATAGATCGACAATGCTTGTGTATTGAATTCCTTATGATATACTGAGTCGTGTCACCAAAAGCACTGTTAGTGTCACTGTTACCGGCGGTCTTTTTTATCATAAGAAACCAGGTGAATGAGGGCTGAAGGTAGTTCAGACTCTAATCTCTCTTCCAAGTTAGTTTCTTGTTACAACCTGTATCTGACTTCTTTTATGTTCCAAATTAATAAATGTTACAAGTAAAATTAATGAAACGTTTATTGGAAACGTTTTTAATTTATTATAGCAGGATAGATTTTCTAAACCATTAATTTTGAATCGCGACAAAAAATTTGACCACATATCTTCGATTGGGTAGTAGTTTTCGTAAAATACTGCTGCTACTACCAAAACATACAAAGAGTTGTGTCAGTGTATTGGTAGCCAATTTTTTGTCTCCGTCAACAACGTAGTTGATGTACGCAATACGCTTGATATGACTGGTAGCCAGACTGACCAACCAACAGAACCCTAGTAAATTATATGTTTGACTCTGATATACTTTGCAATGCATACATGGCGGGCATTACGCGATATTCCGTCTTACAAACAAACCGGAAATAGAATATAAAAGGAGCATAATTCACAACCATTAATATATAAATCTTTAATAAATTGAGTTAATCCCCTCATTTTAAAACAATTTATCTGTTAGACTAATACGAACATATAAAGTCTATCATGTTGTTAACGTTTGTCTTGATGTTTGAGGTGTACTGGTCTTGTCATGACAACGAAGGTGAGTATTGTATCATTGCCAATAACAATACAAGGTGCTGCCATCAAGGTTTGAAATTTCGTAATGGGTATACAGACAATTTTCATGCATTAAAATTTATGACAGTGTTTGCAATTAAATAAGAACATTTCAAATTTATATGGGTTTTCCAGTTTGCATGGTGTCTTTACATAATCTGTTGTATGATGAATTGCTGTGTTCTGGTTAAATGATATCCGTGAGGTCTTATACCTTTCCAATACGTTATCATCCCCTAGACCAGTATAACAGAACACTTACACCAAATGACAATGAAACTCGTTCAACTTCTTATTTGTTTAGTTAATCATTTTTGTCTTTCCTTGTTTTCAGCGTGTAGAATGAACTGTCGGATTCTAATTATGTAGTTACATACAGATTAATGGGCAATGTACAAGGTATTTGTAATCTAACAGAAATATGAAAAAGAAGAAATTTTATAACGTTTATAAATGTTTATGAAACATGCAAGGAGTATTGTATTTACTTATTTATTACTTACGATTAATTAACAATTTTATGGAGGTGTATTAAGGCTTGTCTTTCGGTGACGTCTATATGTCATGCAAAGACTAGGAAATGTAGTATGAACACGGAACTCTGCATATTTAGGAGATAAGTTAACATACCATTACATTCAATATTCCTTATATCTATCAGGTTTAAGAAACTTAAAGTTCATATCAATCTTAATCTGAAACGAGATGTAACAATTATATTCTTGCAAGTTTTTATTAAACATAATTCACGTTAACTTCACCAAGTGGTTACAATTAAATGTAGTCCCTTTTCAAATACCATTATTTTAACAGATCACATAGTGGCAGAGATATGGCTGAAAACAGATGTATGGCATTGAGGCAATTGAACGGTTTCACCTTAGCAGATCACATAATGACAGAGATGGCTGATTACAGAAATATGGCATTGAAGCAACATTCACAAATCACCAAAAGGTTAAGAGAGATGGCAGACAACAAAAGTATGGCATAAAGGCAACTGAATTGTTTCCACATTAACAGATCACCAAGTGGCAGAAATAGACGACCGACAACAGAGATATCGTATTAAGGCAATTGAACGGTTTTCACATTGACTCTTAGATTGTAATATAGTTCTGAGATCATTGTGAAAACTGATTTTATGCCTGTAAAACATCTAGACAACGATGAGGGAAAGGATACAAATTTTGCAGATCACAGAAACGCATCTAAGAAGTGAAATCACCATTCATGGATTGATCCAAGGGACACGAGGAACAGAAATTTACTTTGTCAATAATGTTCTGATGTGTTATTGTTACCTTGAATATGAATGTTTGGTGTGGAGTATAACCTTTTGATGTTGAGTATATCTGTATATCTTATGACTTCTTTTTCACAGATCTCTCAATTTGAATCCATGCATTTAGAGATGGTTTTTCTTACTGAAAGAGAAAATGTCTGAATAGCAACTCGTTTAAGGGTTTTCATTTAAATTTTCGGTGTTTATATAAATATCATGTTAATATTTTGTTGTTGGTAACTATATTTATACATGTATTTATATATTTTCTATATCTACAGAAAGATGCCTAAATTGTTGCAACATGTGAAATTCTTTCGTGTATTTTATGTTCACAGCATTCTCCAGAATTCATTTTAGGCCTGTTTTCAAAAAAGAGTTCCCTGTTAAAAAGAGCTATGCATGCTGTTTCCAATAACCTGTGTTATATGTTTAATACTTTAATCCACATCTAAAACAAATTAATACCAAAATATCAATAAATTTAGTTTTACAGATGGTAGATGGCAGTTTCAACAACTTATATCTCAAGGAAACAATTCATGTCTCGGTGCAAATAAAATCAAACATTTGGCAGACCAATAATAAAAACGTACGACAATTCATAGAGAAAAAATAACATAAAGGGCCTGAAATTAACATCAACTTTAGCTTTCCACGAGGAAGATACTCCTTATTTTAACAGTTTCACTGGAGTTCACACTGTGAGTCCTTTGTTTTGAATGTTGTGATTTCTGTTTCTGTGCTTTCTGTCTGTCTAGCGTCGTTGTTTTGTGTCTGGCGTCATTGTTTTCAGTGTTCTCGTTTTGGCCATGCCTTTTGACTTCGATTTTTGTAAATTTCACTCCTTTTTTCCTTCTGTATTCTACTGCCGTTGTTTAACAAAAATTTAGTAGTTTTACATTTTGTAACTTGTCAAATAGTCAGTTTTCGGGCCAACGCGGAAGAACTGGGAGACTGGGTCCGTGAAATGTTCCTTGGGGACTAAAAAGTTCACCAGCAGAGGCATCAACCCTGTGATGATCAAATAATACCGATATTCAGGTAAAGTTTAGTTTTGCAGTCGCCCATTACGTCAACGTATGCCTCTCCAGTGTATATGGAATCAAACATTTGGAAGGCCAATATCAAAATATTTGATAAAATTGATAGCAAACAAATATCCTGAAGGAAATAATAAAAATGCTTTGATCAGCTACTGACAGAGCTTTGCACGATCGCAATACTCCTTTGTTAAATCAAATTGCAGTGATCAGTTCTTTGGCTAGCACCGGCGTATCTATCCACTTCGCTGGTGATACCAGTAAACAAACTTCTCACCATTTAATCATTCTTAATTATTACTCAAATTTATTGAACAGGTTGGGCGTGGCTTAATTTTCTCTGTCATGTAGGCAAGGTTAAAACGAATAATCCTGATATAATTGACCTGTGACCAGTCAGGTAAATTAAATAGAGTAATACTTAGGAAACTGTTTGTCAAGCTATTTGTAGCAGTGAAAAACTTAATCTAAAATCTTGTCAGTATATTATTGCAGAATGTTTTAACAAAATTATACACTACCAGACAAAGTCATTAAACATCTAGTAGAAACCATTATTTGCCGTGTATTGATGTCCAAAAATGTATTGACTAATGTAAACGTAGTAATTTTCGCGGTGTACTAATTTTCGCTATTTTGGCGGTTGACAAAAGACCGCAAAATTAGTACTCGCGAATATCTTAGAAACAGTCTGAAGGTACTTATTTTTGTATACCCCGCTCCGTAGGACGGGGTTTTGGGCAATAATTTGATATTTGGTATAAAGCTTTTGAATGATGAATTCTACCGTGGGTCCTGTTTACAAGTATGTGGCTCATCTACTTTCTGTTTGACTATTACTTCGATTTTTTCCGATTATAGCCATATATTGAAACTTTTCGCTTGTGTATGTAGTAATGATGTGATATTTGGTCTGAAGCTTTGGAATGATTAATTGTAGCGTGTCTCCTCTTTTCAAAGTCCGTTACTCATCCACTTCTTGTTTGACGCTAACTTCGATTTTTATGCCCCCGGATCTTCGATCGGGGGCATATTGTTTTTGCACTGTCTGTCTGTCTGTCTATATGTCTGTCTGTCCGCAATATACCTGGCTCATAACTTTTAAACGAGATGTGATAGGACCTTCATATTTGGTATGTGTATTGATCATGTCAAGCTGAACACCATTATGCAAATTTCACTAAGGTCAGGTCAAAGGTCAAGGTCCCCGAGTGCAAAATTGAAAACTTCAACAAAAACTTTAACATTGCCTTTATCTTTTCAACCAGATGTGATAGGACCTTCTTATTTGGCCGGTATATTGGTTATATGAAACTGAACAGCATTATGTAAATTTAACTAAGGTCAGGTCAAAGGTCAAGGTCACAGAGGTCAAAAGGTCAAAATATAGATTGTGCTATAGCTCCTTTATTGCAATTGCTAGAGGCTTCATATTCTATATGTGAATAGATCTAATGATGCTTAATACAAATCCACCAAAAAATTTGGGTCAGGTNAAGGTCAAGGTCACCGAGTGCAAAATTGAAAACTTTAACAAAAACTTTAACATTGCCTATATCTTTTCAACAAGATGTGATAGGACCTTCATATTTGGCCTGTATATTGGTCATATGAAATTGAACAGCATTATGCAAATTTCACTCAAGTCAGGTCAAAGGTCAAGGTCACAGAGGTCAAAAGGTCAAAAGGTCAAAATATAGATTACAATTACTAGAGATTTGATATTCTATATATGAATAGATCTAATAAAGTTTAATACAAATCCACCAAACAAATTGGACAGGTCAAAGGTCAAGGTCACTGAGTGAAAATTTGAAAACTTTAACATTGCCAATATTTTTCATACCAGATGTGATAGGACCTTGATATATTGTACATTAATTAATAAAGCTGCACACCATTATGCAAATTTCATTAAGGTCAGGTCAAAGGTCAAGATCACAGAGGTCAAAAGGTCAAAATCTAGATTTTGCTTTTAATTTGTTAATTACAATTGCAAGAGGCTTGATATTCTATATGTGAATAGATCTTATGGAGCTTAGTATAAATGTCTACTTAACCTTAATTTCTAGTGATTGCAATTTTAGTAGTTATTTTGTATGGCAGACATGGTTGCTGCCGGGGGCATAGTTTTTCACAAACACATCTTGTTTTTCATTATAGCAATATGTAGAAATTTTTCAGTTTGTGTATGTAGTAATGATCTAATATTTGGATTAAAGCTATTGTATGATGAGATGTACTGTGTCTAGCCTTTTAAAGCCCATCTCCCATCTACTCCCTGTTTGATGATAACTTTGATAGCCATATATTGAAATTTTTCGTCAAGGATTTCACAGCTTATGTAGTAATGATTTGTTATTTGGTCTGGTGGTTCAGTATGATGATTTGTACCGCGTCTCCTCTTTTCAAGTCCCTGAATTCATCTACTTCTTTTTTGACATTAATTTGGATTTTTCCATTGTTTCTTGGGGATTTATCACTGTGTTCATACTTTTACTGTGTCCACACAGTCAAAAGGAACAAATTTCATAGCTCGTCCAGTGAAATAATCTCCAATTGGAAAGTATTTACTGCCCACCTGGTGAAATAAACTCCAGACGGAATAATTCTCATAGACATACCAATAACATTTGTTCCATTTGGATCATATACTTTGGCTTACATTAGCTATTGTTAGTTGTTCCTGAAAACCGCGAAAGTTGGTACCCGCCAATATATAAAATGTATGTTCAGGTTCAAGAAACAGCAAAAATTAGCAACCACGAAAATTAATACATTTACAATTATTCTATGTAATTGCATTACACTATGTATGTATATATGTTTATGTTTGTTTGGCTCTAATGGGCGTAATATTGCAAAAACTATTCAGCCAAATCATATCAAAGCATAATAAAACTGACGTGCACTTTTGTGACAATTGAGAAATAATATTACTACACAAACGGGCAGTAAAAATTTAACAAAGATTTGAATCCCCCGTCCTCAGTTCTAATAACCGTTTTAGACCAAAGAAATGTGGGCTTATGTTTTGAATTAATGTTAAAAGTGAACTAGGATCTTTTATATAGTCACGTGATATTGTTATTATAGAAAAAAAATGTACTAAAATTTAAAACCGCTATGAAATTACCCAAAAGAATATCTCCTTTCGTAAAGATTTGTCATCATCTGATTTTAGCGCGATTTCGGTATTCATTTGCTTCATGTATGGCCATATCCTACTCTACAAATATGCTCCTCCTGTATAAAGTTTGTTTAATGGTGAGTTTCGTCATCGTGTATAGCTCTGTCTTTGCCCTGTACTTTGTCCCGACTTGGTACCCAATATTTTTACTGATAACTCAATGTTTATCGTTATGAAAAATCAATCACAATTTTAGTTGTACTGTTATATCCAGTGTGTTAAGCCTGTGCTACCAACCGATTAGAAATGACTGGCTCACATGAAAATCTTTTGAGTTGTAGCTCTGAAAAGTCCAGTGTTATGCTATGACAACATAACGGTCCTGAAACAGAACACTAACAGAAACATTAATGATTTATGTCATAATTCTAGATTTTACAAATATTAAATATTCAATTCAAAATGCTTTCTACTTGAATAGTATCCTTTTAGATTGTGGTAATTCTTTTCTTATTCATACTTATTATCGTGAATTATTTGTAGCCTGATGTCTTAATTGCAACGTGGGAGAATGTTTGTTGTGATCAATAACATGTTTGAACATTTTTTTTTCATAAATTTTGAAACAATTACAACTTGTAATTTGATAGATGTTTAGCTTTTGTCTTAATACTATTTTTCAACGGGTGAGGATTCGGCGTAACAAACATTCTGACGTCATAGCTAGCAAAATGCACAACAAACCATCAAATTATGCAATTTAAAAAATTACCTATATCATTTAGGCAAAAAAACAAAACCTGTATTAAGGCCAAAACACATGTCGGATTATTTGTCAATATTTGTCTTCAAGATGAACTTGTACTAAGGTCCTATATAGTCACGTGATATTGTCAAAAAGAAACGTCGTTGAGAAAAATAAACGAAAACTAAACTAAAGAGTAGGCCCTGTTGCTTAGCTCTGTCATTAGCTCATTAACGCTATATTCTTAGGAAAATTCTCAACCAAGCTTTGATCATTGGTCTTGCACAAATTTATTTTTCTTACTGAAGAGACATATAATGTCCATACTACCATCAAAAGAAGTAGAATTAATTACTATTTCCGTATTCAGTTGTTTCGTGTATGGCCACTTTCTACCCTGCATGTGTTCCATTTGTATAAAGTTTGGAAACTGATTTTTGTTGCCAAAAATGTATAGCTCTGTCCTCAACTCGTTCTTTGTCCAAACTTGGTGTCCAATGTTTTTGTAATTGGGACATTTGATAACTCATTGTCGACGATAATCATTTCTTGCAAAAATATACTTTAAAAGTAAAAATTAACCACAATTTATATGCATATGCAGAAAATAAATTAACAGTAACTTCGGTATTTTGTTATTTATTACAGTTGTAATGGTACATCCAGCGCATTATACAATTTGCATCAGAATTTTTACAAAATAATTACAGAGTATCCTGCTACACACTATTAGAAATTATTGACTAAAATCAAAATCTGTGGCGTTTTAACTCTGAAAAGTGAAGTTTTCTGCTATGACAACATCATGGTTCAGTTTCTGACTATTTTCTACTGAAATGAGACATTTTAAGAATCATTAATGGTTTACTATTGTGCAAATAATACATTATGTTCTATTCAAAATGCTTTCTATAATTGAATACCACCGAATTTATCCTGAAATCTTCGAGATTGTTATACATTGATTATATTTGTTTTTATTAAGATGGTGTTTTCATACTTATAAACATTAATTATTTATATCCCGATTTTTTATTTGCAAAGTGAATGTTTGTTGTGATCAATAACATGATTCAGCATTTTTTTCATAAATTTTCAAACTATTTGATTGATGTGATGCTTTCGTCTAAACATATAATATCTATATCTCAACGTGTGAGAATTCGACGTAACAAACACTCTGACGTAACTGTTAACAAATATACACGACAAACAACTAAATTATGCAATTGAAGAAATTACCTAAATGATTTAGAATAAAAGATAATTAATTGTATTAAGGCCTTAAAAGGTGAACTGGGTACAGCCTCACATAGTCATCTGATATTGTATTGTAATATATAATAATACGTGCTGTTGTAAATCTTAATGTAGATGCGAAAATTAAACGAAATTTAAAGTGAAGAGCATTCTCTTTTTTGCAAAGCACTGTCTTGATGAGACATAAGTTGTCCAAAGGCCATCAGCAAAACTAAAATAAATTACGATTTCAGTTTACAATTGTTTCATGAATGGCCACTTCATTACCTACAGATATTATCCTCTTGTATAACAGTGTATAGCTCCGTCCTTACCTTGTCCTTTGCCCAAAAGTGGTGTCCCATATATTTGTCATCGAGACAACAGATAACTCAGCGTTTATCGACGATTATTTTTTCTTGAGAATATACACTTTATGATAAACAATCACAACTCATTTAGGTTGTACTTAAACATCCAATGCATTAAGTTGCAATCTATTCTACTACATCTGACTGAGGCAAAGTACGTTGTTCTGCTGAGCCAACATTGTGGTAGAGTGTCTCTGTGTCAACTGATGTAGGCATAATTTGAAGAAACATTGACGATTTATAACAAAATCTACTTTTATGCCATCAGTTTTTTTCGTTACATCTAAGTTCAATTAAAATGTTTTCAACTAAAGACGTTGCAAGTTGACATTTGTATAATGTTTTCTACTTGAACACAACCAAAATTATCTTGGTCTTTTGGGTTGCTGTACAAATAGTATTTCTTCTTAAAATAAAGTATGCATAATACATAAAGATGAATTATTTCAATTTAATTTTTTTAATTGAGATGTCGAGGAAAGTTTGTTGCGATGAACAATTTTTTAAATAAATTGCTAAACAATAACCCCTCAAAATTAGATTGTTGTGTAGCTTTTACCTGAACATGACAGCACATAAAAGAACTTTTTAATTTTCCACATGAGAAGAATGCCACGTAGTAAACTCTCTGACGACACAACAAGCAAATATGCACAACAGACAATTAACTGTATTATGTAATTTCAGAAATTACCTTAATTATTTAGAATAAAAAAAAACAAAAGTGTGTACTAAGGCCAAGAGAAATAGTCGATTATCTGATAATTTAGTGTTTTCAAATGACGAAAAACGATGAACTGGCGATTTTCGTTATCCCATAAGGTCTTATATATTCAGGTGAAATTAAATGATGCTGTTCTAAATTTTAAAGTTTATATGATTTTTAATATCCGTCGGAAAACGTGGTTGGCATGACGGAACATAATCTATAATACTAGACCCTATAGGAAAATCAACTTTTGATCACTACTATGAGATTACTGAAGCAAAGTGATCAAAACACTGAAATGATGTATTGTACGTCCGATTTGTAATTTCGTTCAGATTTGACAATAAACATTGTCATAAGCATGGGACATTTTTTTCTCAAATTGGACACTTTGGTCATCTGTTCTGAAAGTATTGACCAAAAATAGTTCCTAAATGCACTGAAATTATGTATATAAGTCTTTGACAAGGAGTTCTCATTTCATTCCGATATGGTCAGCACAGAACATAAATCAACGTTGGATTCTGTATATGAAATAAATTTATCATCTGTTTGATAAGTACAGAAATGATATATTAAGTTCCTTTAAAAACAATTAGGGGACGACTATTTGATTTTTAGGGGGGAGGCTTGGGCGATTTTGTAAATAAATAATTTAATCTTGCTACCATTGAAAGTAAATATTCTATTCCTACTTCTCGTAAAAAATAAATATTTGAAGGATAAATTTTTTGTTGCAAACAGAAATAAATAATCTGAGGTGACATTGGTGAAAATAAATAATTTGTCTAGATTTTCATGAAAATTAATAAATTTTCTAGACAAAATCGCCCCAGCCCCCTCCTGAAAGTCAAAGGTCGTCCCCTTACTAATAATGTTCTAGTCCGACATCGTAACGCCGTCAGAGAAGACAATAATTTAGCATTATCCGAATGTGAAAAGATATTTTGGTAATCTCCGACGACATTACTGATGTCATTTACAATATTACTTCCATAACCAATTAAACATAGACCTATGATGGTCATTGTGGTAGACGAATATTCTGATCATCTTCTCTGCAACTAATGCTTAGGAAAAAACAAAACCTGTACAACCAAACAAAGAAGACAAAACAATGGGCAAACTATCGCCACTGCCAAAAGACACACAAAAGAGAAAACTGAATGGACATATGTAGTAAACAACGCTATTATAGAGGGGATGAATTAAAACAACTCGAAACCCTTCTAGAAATATGTCAAATCTAGGAAGCAACATAACATCGGGGTGGCACCTCTCAAAATGCAAAGATATCATATAACTGACAGCAAGGAAAAGGCACAGATATTACTCAACCACTTTGGATCAGTCTTCACAAAAAAAGTCAGAGAAGCCACTACCAGAAAAAAAGAAAATAGAAAAAGAATCTATTGAACAAATCATCATTAGTACCGAATGAGTAGAAAAGCTATTACGAAACATAAATCCATCAAAAGCCAGTTGACCGGATAGCATCCCGAATAGAGTCCTGAAACAGTGCGCAAAAGAACTTGCACCAACATTCACATTAATATTCCAGCAATCACTAGACACCGGCACTGTAGCTAATGACTGGAGATTCGCTAATATTTCATGTATCTACAAAAAGAGAGACCGACTTGCAGCAGAAAACTATAGGACGGTTTATCACTTATATCAGTATCGTGTAAACTATTAAAACACGCCTTTTGTTGACACATACTTAAACATCTAGAAAAAAATAATGCATTAACATCACATAAGTAAGTAATAAATGGTCCGTCAGTCAAAAAACGAACAATCCAGGGACATCGGCAACATCGGAAACCCAAAGAAACAAGGGCACAACTTGAGTATGGGACAGAAAAGAAAAATGAAGACACATATACAGATGAACAACACGGATCCAATAACAGCCATGGGTGAGATCAGGTGCACCAGTAAAGTAAACATCTCCTGCTTCTTATATGACACCCGCCGTGTTGAACATGTTAGCTCTAGTAGTAAAGTCAAATCATGGATTCAGTTCAAGCTACTCCTGCGAAACCCAACTCGCAATTACTATACACGAATTTTGAAAAAGCTTTTGACACTGTCCAATGTGATAGACACTCGCATAAACTCCACAAATATGGCATAAGAGAAAACACACATAAGTGGTTATTATCTTTCCTCCGAGATAGAAAATGCGAGTCCAAGTTGAAGGCGATTCCTCAAACTATGCTCCAGTTGGATCCAGAGTCCCGCAAGGAACTGTGCTAGGACCTATACTGTTCCTCTGTCATATAAACGACCGGCCAGATGCGGTAAAGTCATCCGGGAGACTTCCCATTATACAAATAAATAGTCAAGACGACCACAACAAACTGAAGGACGGCCTCATGTCACTTAAAAATGGGCAGTCGACTGGGGTATGCGTTTCAATGCCAAAAAATAATATATTCTAAGCCTTCAAAAGAAAGGCCTAGACAATCATATACTGGAAGAAGTAACATCAAATCGTTACTTTGGCTTACAAATACAAGAAGACCTAAAGTGGAAGGAACACTAATGTATGCAGTAAAGCAATCTCCCCACTAGGATTCCTTAGGCGAAATCTACATCATTGCCCTTAAGAATGTCGAAAAACCGCATACATAGCATTAGTGAAATCAATAATGGAATATGGCTCAATTATATGGGACCCATACACACAAACGGAAATTAACAAATTAGAATCAATACAAAGAAGAAGAGCAAGATTCATAAATAAGGATTATAAATCTAGAGAAGAAGGGTGTATAACGAAGATGTTAAAAGAGCTAGATCTACAGTCACTACAATCAAAACCACAACAGAGGCTAATCTTCTTCTTCAAAGAAGTTGAGGGGCAGATACCTGCGGTCCCTCCTGAAGATCTACTAACACACCAAAAACCTAAACGCAGAATTAGAGCAACAAAATACAGTGACTATAATAGCAAACCAAATAGGAAACAACAAGACAGCAGTCGTAGTACCACACGCAAAGACAGGCCAGTTACAAAAACTCTCTATTCGTTCGCACAGCAATACATTAAAACCAGTTGGGAGGGGTTGGGCAGGAGTATGTCTTTCTGCTTTCTCCCACCCCTTGCTCCTTTTTCTCGTATCCTCTCTCCTTTCTCCTTCCCCCTGTCTCCCGTCCCCTTTCTCTCGGTCTCCCTTTCATTCTCTTTTCTCCCTTCTCTCTTTTTCGCCACCTTTCTCTCGCCCCTCTCTCCTTTCTCCTGCCCCCTTTCTCCCGGTCTCCCTTAACCCTGTTCGCCCCCTCAGTTGGATGATTCAGTAGTGTGCGTCACTTAACCTGAGAAGCAGCTCTCCTCAGTCCGCGTGACTAAATGTTGCTTAATTCAACTCCGTCACGTGGTTACCCATTTGGAATTACAGACACAGATGCTATGAAAGAGAAATTTTCTTATTATAATTTAATGAGTTCAAGTCCAAACAGAATGTTGTCAATTAGGGGAACCCCTATTAAATGATTGAGCCGTTATAACCAAGATAGTAGCGTCAAAAATCATACACATCACGATTATATTTTTTGTTGTTTATATTTATTAATGACAAATCATTCACGAACTGGAAATTGTAATAAATTCGAAAGGGACTAAAACTATAGGTAGCAGACTGTGTCGCAAGTGTGTATAAATATAATGACAACACGAAAAACTGTCAATGTAAAGGTCAGTTTGATAAATGTCAAATATCGGATACTCATAAATTCGTTTACTTACCAACACACACCTATATACGTACAACCTTGACTTTTCCGCGTTACTTCCGATTCAGAATATCCTCCGCCTTTTCATTGGATAGACCTCATATTTTAACTCCGTGTCTGAAATATGCATGTGTGTATAAAAATATTGTGATTTACGACACAGCATTAAATTAATTGTAGTAAATGTTTTCTGTTTGTGATAATATATTAATAGTGAATATTAATTCTTCAACTGTGTTTCTTTTAATCGATAACATTTTTTAGCGATTATCTTATTAATGTTTTAATCACTCAAAACTAACTTCACGGGTTCTTTTATCTACAGACCTTTTGGTGTACATGTCAACACAAAAAGAACCTTTTTTTTATTTTTGCAGAAGGGAGAATAATAGGTAATGAACACTCTGATGTCAACAACATGATGCAATTCAAAAAAATACCGAAATCATTTAGAAAAACAAAACTTCGGATTCAGGCAGAAATGTCAATTTAGTGTTTTCAAGTCATGATAAAAAGCAAAATTGGTGACAATCGCAAATCGTAATCCGCTAAGGGACCGACCATTTAACTTGAAAAGGGGGGGGGGTATGGTTTTTTCTAAAAAAATATTTTGGACCTGATTTTTTGTGAAAAAAATATTTTGCCTGCCAAAATGATGAAAAAAAAATTTCTGAAGGGGGCTTTTTGCCCCAAAATATTTTGGAAAAAATATTTTGTTGACACACGAAAAAAGTTTCTGCCCAGAAAAAAACCATAACCCCCCCCCCCCTTCAGGTTAAATGGTCGGTCCCTAAGGTCTTGTATATCCAGGTGATATAGTTATTCTAGAAAAAATACCGCGCTGTCTAAATTTTAAGATTTTGCTAGAAACGATTAAAAAACTCATACTTTATCACTATCGGGAGATCATTATCATAGTAGAAAAAATGTATGCATCTGTTTAAAATGTCATTTCAACTGTAATAAACAGTTTTATTTTTTTTACAATAATAATTACCATATCGGAATTAGCATTTATATGTTCTACTATGATAATGATCTCGTCGATTCGCACTTGGCCAACAGTTCTTTATGATCAATTCGTCGAAGCTTTATCCTGTATATTCAATTTTTATCGAAACTTGTTTGTCCTTCGTAATAATTATTTGATCTCTCACATGTTTACCTTTAGAAGACCAATGACCAAATTAAGTATAAAAGCCAATAGAGAAAATATCAACAAAAACGATCGTAGCGGAAAACCAAAATTAGGACAGAGTTTTGTTTCCACGGGGATACTAATTGGCTTTGGACGAAATCTTGACAAATTGAGATACTATCAGATGTATCTATATAATCTTTCCCATTTGATTACAGTCGAAGTGATCTTGATTGTCCTTTCAGATGTATGAGATATACGTGATAAAATATCCAAATTCTTCAAACTTTCCATTAGTGAGGGGGCGGACAGGGTTAAGGGAGACCGGGAGAAAGGGTGCAGGATACAGGAGAAAGGAGAAAGGGGCGAGAAAGGGAGAAGAAATAAAAGAAAATGAAAGGGAGACCGGGAGAGAGGGGGATGGTTGACAGGAAAGAGGGTACGAGAGAAAGGAGAAAGACACCCCTGTCCTACCTCATTAATTGATAAATATAATGACTTGCGTGCAATAGCTTTGCATAAAAAATACTATTTTTTGTTTTCTTAATATATACATAATTGACAATCCTGAAATCACTAGAAAACAACAAAACACAAGAAGCAAGGTTGCAAAGTCGACATTCAAGTCACCGACGACTTTACCAATATCTATCTCTCCGATCGATTACATAGTACAAGATATGTTTTGCGAAACAGCTCTAATCATGTAATGGTCATTATCAAAATATGGACATGTGAGCTGGCAAAGGGTTAATTCTAAAATCTTAAAGAAGAAAAAAAAACAAAAAAAAATCTAAAAAAAACAGAGAAAAAAACAAAAAAGGTAACCTTAGACGCATAACAAAAGAAATTCTAAAAAGAACCGACAGAGTATTTTGGCAAATCTGTATTTCAATCGGAGGTCTTAAAGGTCAAACTGCTCTGAAAAAGACTATTTGCCAGTTCTGCGATCAACAGAATGAATTTAGCGAAACCCAAAAGGGAGGTAACTTTTTGAAAAATCTCAAGGGGACAGAATGGTTCCCTGCTTGTGAAAACCAACCAAAAAATAAAACATTTTTAATTAAACGTTATGACAGTTTAATCTTTAGCAGACGTTTAGCCAGCAACATAATTCAAAACCCAATCCCCAATAGCACTTGCCATTCTTTAAAGTGCTACTTGTTTCAAGTAAAAAAATAAACAACTGTACTAACCATTGAGTAGGAAAGGATTAAAAAATCGAAAATATGCTAACTTACCGCAGAATATCATAAATATTGTGTAGGGAATTACTAGTACTTTGTCCAGGATGGCTAAGCACGAAGACCGTACTTTAAAACAAGTGTGCATGTTTAATGTTTGTTTGTCCGGTGTAGGAGTAATTTCCCTTTCAAGGTTTGACCAAAAAACACAAAATTTGTGACTAGAACTAGAACTTGCATGGACCTTAATTAATTGGCAAATCATTTATTGCTGAAACAAATGAAACAAAACCTTTCTGAAATGGTGTAAAGGCCGTCTTGTACAACATTTCCCCATTTCATCAAACATGGCTACCAGCGCAGAACATATTCCACTGGATCCAACTGGATAATCATATTTTTATCATCTGCTGTATTCAGGAAAATGGAGCCAAAAATGTAGATTTTTTTTTATTTAAGGTCCTTTACAAAGATTGCCCAGTTCATTCCTTTACTTCAATAAACATGACCGTCAAGAGAAGAAAACTGGAAATACATAAAATGAGCGAAAATCTCAATCCCAGGCCACAAATATCTACAACAGTAAACTCAACGAAAGGCAACAGATAAACGATAAGGACTATGTTAAATGCATATTTTTATCGTATTGACGCAAACGGAACAAAACTAGCCGGACCAACGACAGAAGAACATTATGAAGTATGTTAATCCTTTACAATGATCGCCCATTCCGTTCCGATCCGAAAACAAACATGCTGTCAGAGCAGAACATAATTAAGGAAGATTGCTGATCATGTTAATGTATTTCTGTCAGATTTTTGGACTTCTCTGGTTTTATCCATTTAGAAGCTTCATAACTTTTTGCCCGGTGACCCCCTAATTTTTTCCATAATTTAATTTCATACATCTTTTGGAGCATTCTTACAAAATTTTATTCAATTGGTATTATTTTGTCACATTGATTATTGGACAAACATTCCTCATGTTGAACCTATTAAAAATTCAGAGGAGTTCAGTTTCCCGCCATATTTTCAAACACTTGAATCTCAATAATTAGATCGGTAAGCTGTTATTTTCTTTCGCTTAAATTACTTCTTTTATAATTTTCTAACAAAAAATCTCATTTAATCGGAATCGTTGTTATTTCAAAATTGACCAGCATACATCCTGAGGCATTGACCCTTCTGAAAAAATATTGTCGATATTTTGATCATCTCCTCTTAAACAACTTAAGCAAATAGGGTAATAACAAAATTACCTAATTAAGACATAATTCATGGCAGGTATATGGTTATTGGAAATTTAACCATGGGCTGGGCCTTTATATTCGAATTTAACCCTGAACGTTAGCGAGGGGTTAAATTTACGAATATAAAGGCCCAGCCCATGGTTAAATGACAATAACCATATACCTGCCATGAATTATTTCGATTCTTATATTACAGAAAACGAAATTTTCCATTCTGAAGCGAAGGCAGATTTCCCGTTTCCATTGCTGTCTGTGTCTATGACGTCACAATACACAATCTGACGTATTCAAACAGATGCACGTTCAAAATCCAAATCGAAAGCAAAACAATACACATTTACGTGTCTGAATGGCATGATTGAGTTAAAAAATATGCTTAACATGTATTTCCTTCTCAAACTAAGACAAACAAAATCAAAACCATGCTTGTTTTGCATCCCTTTTACTCTTATTCCGATATCATTTGCGCATGTGCGAAGTATATGGTTATCGAGTATTAAATTGGTTGACGATTTACAAGAGCCATGTTAGAATAGGGTAATAACATGAAACAAATGTGTACTAGAGGGAAGGTTTGGGCCCAATAAAACTAGTTTAACCCCGCCGCAGCAGGTTTGCGCCTGTCATAAGTCAAGAAATTCATTAAGTCTTTGTGTGTCTTGTCTGTTTTCTAGTTAGTTACTTTATGTCTATAGGAGTCTAGGA
>MJUU01067815.1:207555-218187 GCA_002080025.1 Modiolus philippinarum
ACAGTCGAAGTGATCTTGATTGTCCTTTCAGATGTATAAGATATACGTGATAAAATATCCAAATTCTTCAAACTTTCCATTAGTGAGGGGGCGGACAGGGTTAAGGGAGACCGGGAGAAAGGGTGCAGGATACAGGAGAAAGGAGAAAGGGGCGAGAAAGGGAGAAGAAATAAAAGAAAATGAAAGGGAGACCGGGAGAGAGGGGGATGGTTGACAGGAAAGAGGGTACGAGAGAAAGGAGAAAGACACCCCTGTCCTACCTCATTAATTGATAAATATAATGACTTGCGTGCAATAGCTTTGCATAAAAAAATACTATTTTTTGTTTCCTTAATATATACATAATTGACAATCCTGAAATCACTAGAAAACAACAAAACACAAGAAGCAAGGTTGGAAAGTCGACATTCAAGTCACCGACGACTTTACCAGTATCTATCTCTCCGATCGATTACATAGTACAAGATATGTTTTGCGAAACAGCTCTAATCATGTAATGGTCAAAATCAAAATATGGACATGTGAGCTGGCAAAGGGTTAATTCTAAAATCTTAAAGAAGAAAAAAAAACAAAAAAAAATCTAAAAAAAAAGAGAAAAAACAAAAAAGGTAACCTTAGACGCATAACAAAAGAAATTCTAAAAAGAACCGACAGAGTATTTTGGCAAATCTGTATTTCAATCGGAGGTCTTAAAGGTCAAACTGCTCTGAAATAGACTATTTGCCAGTTCTGCGATCAACAGAATGAATTTAGCGAAACCCAAAAGGGAGGTAACTTTTTGAAAAATTGATAAATTGGTTGACGATTTACAAGAGCCATGTTAGAATAGGGTAATAACATGAAACAAATGTGTACTAGAGGGAAGGTTTGGGCCCAATAAAAGTAGTTTAAACCCGCCGCAGCAGGTTTGTGCCTGTCCTAAGTCAAGAAATTCATTAAGTCTTTGTGTGTCTTGTCTGTTAGTTACTTTATGTCTATAGGAGTCTAGGATGATGTTTATTTTGCTGAACTTGATTACTCTTTATTTAGGGGCCAACTCTGACCTGCCGTTGGGTGTGGGGTTTCCTCATCGTTCATTGAAGATCTTATGGTGGCTTTGAGTTGTTATTACTCCCCTTTGGGTCGTTGTCTTTTTGACACATTCCCCGTTTCCCTTCTTTTTTCTATTAAACGTCTTTTATAATATTACTTATTTCGACCCATTAGTAATGGTGACAAAAGCGAGGCATGCTATAAAATTGAATCCTATGGTCAGTTTTAAACAGTGAAATACATTTTGTTGAGTCATCACTTTCAGAGAGACGTGCATTGGTTCGATTATAAATTTAAGCATTTATATGCAATACAAATTCTCATGAGACTTCTGTTTTATTAACGATATCAAAATTATGCATATCGGGTGATTATGCTTTTGATAATTTTGCCAAGTGGGTGTTTTTTACAATTTCGTTACTGCTGTTGATGACAAATTATTTATTATAAATTCGAAAGGGGCTAAACTACAGGTGTCACACAGTGTCTTGAGGTATATAGAATTAAACTGTCTATGTAAAGGTCAGTTTGATAAATATCAAATATCGGATGCACATAGATTCATTTACTTACCAACACACACCTATATACGTACAACCTTGACTTTTCCGTGGTGTTTCTTCCGATTCAGAATATCCTCCGTATTTTCATTGGCTAGACCTCATATTTCTTAACTCCGTGCCTGGAAAATGTGTGTATGAAAAATGATGATTTACGACACAGTATTAAATTGTTTTGTTTTTATGATGATAATATATTCATAATTCTAAACACAAATTATTTATATCCTTGTTCTTTAATTGCAACGTCAAGTTTTTGTTATCGATAATATTTTTGTATCAAGTTTTCTGAGATATTATAATAATTACAATAATCTTTATTGCAAAAATTACACCCCTTGGGGTCAAAGCAATACAAAACAGTACAAAACATATATACAACATACAATGAGCAATTAGATAAAAGATAGATGACTCTGTGACCGGCGTGGACCCTATATCAATTCAACAGATTGTTTCAGAAAGGTACATACTACCGGTAAAAGGGTTGAATTTGGATTTAGAATGATTTTTTTTTTTGGAAACTGGTTGAAATTTTTTAAATTTGGGAAGTTTTGATGTATAAGTTCAAAACAATTGTTCCTATTTTGTTCATTAATTTTACAATTAAAAGGAAATAACTAAATCAAAATTCCATGTGCCCTCGTGCAAACACATTTTGGGCATAAATGCAAGTACAAAAACAACTTTTTTAAAAAATTTTCAGCGGGGGAGAATTCTTTGACGTCATAGCAAACAAATATACCCAACAAACAACTGCATTATGCAATTTAAAAAAATTACCTAAATCATACAGAATTCAAAAACGAAAATTGGATTCACTTCAATCTTTTCAATTGGTGATAAAATACATATTGGTGACAATTTGAATACGCCAAGTTCTTGTGTATTGTTATTCTAAAAAAAATGCTGCTGTCTAAATTTTAAGACAATTTAATACATACACATACTTAATGATTGAAACATTGAGGCTTTATTCAAACTTGTTAAATTCAGGTGAACTGTTTTGTCTTTTGTAATTATTATTCCTTGTATATCCACGTGATAGTGTTATCTAAATTGTGAGGTTGCTGTAAACAATTAAACAATTTCATACTTTATCACTATCGAGGAATCGATGGCGTCATTTTCCTGGCAGAAACAATTTATCTCGCAATATAATATGCGACTCTTAAAACTGCCATTTTTACTATTAAAACAATTTTTATCTTATTACAATAATAATTACCTCATCGGAAGTGGCATCTATTGTTGGCCACGTTGATCAGTATTTGGTTATCTTTATTCTCATATTTGGCGAACAGTGCTTTATGATCGAAACGGCAAGGCTTTAAGCATGCATTGGTTCGGTTATTAATTCAAGCATTTACGGTATATGCAATATAGGTTCTCAAGAGACTTTTGTTTTCTTAACAGTGTCGAAATAATGTAAACGAGTTATTATGTATTTGATAAAATTGCCAAATAACTAAATACCGAAGTTACTGTGAATTTGATTTCTGCTACGCATTTCGACAATTTATGTCTCTTCAGTGCAGATAAAATCTAAACGTTTGGAAGACCATCAAATCATAAGATGTTTAAAACAGATAGAGAACAAATAACCAATATGTTCTAAATGCAAAGCCAAAATCAGCTAAGGACAGAGCTTTGCATGAGGGAGATTCTCCTTAGTTTTCAACAAAATGTACAAAAAATTAGATATTGCAAGGTTGCAAATAGAATCGGCTTTTGGGTCAGCACAGAAGTACTGACTACTGGGTTGGTGAATACCCTCGGGGACTAACAGTCCACCAGCAGTGGCATTGACCCAGTGGTAAAAAATTAACTAAAAATCGAAATTACTGTGAATTTAATTTCTGCATATGCGCATTTCGACAACTTATGTCTCTTCAGTGCAGATACAATCTGAACGTTTGGAAGACGATAAAATCAAAAGATGTTTAAAAATTGATAGAGAACAAATAACCAAAATGATCTAAATGTAAACCCAAAACCAGCTAAGGACAGAGTTTTGCATGAGGGAGATACTCCTTAGTGTTGAACAAAATTTGCAAAAAAATTAGATATTCTAAGGTTGCAAATCAAATGGAGTCGGCTTTCGGGTCAGCACAAAAGTACTTGGTGATTTTTTTTTCTTTTTTTGTGCTATTGATGACAAATCATTTATGATAAATTCGAAAGGGGCTATACTACAGGTGTCACACTGTGTCTTGAGGTATATAAAATTATACTGTCAATGTAAAGATCAGTTTGATGTATGTCAAATATCGGATGCACATATATCAACACACACCTATGTACTTTTCCGTGGTGTTACTTCCGATTCAGAATATTTTCCGTTTTTTATTTGGCTAGACTGCATATTTCTTAACTCCGTTCCTGAAAAATATGTGTATGAAAAATGTTGATTTACGACACAGAATGAAATTCAATGTTGTAATTGTTTTGTTTTTATGGTGATAATATATTCATAATTTTAACACGAATTTTTCATTTCCTGGTTCTTAAATTGCAGCGTCAAGAAATGTTTTGCTAGTATATTGTGTATTTTTTAATTTTAAAACAATTTACCATTAATTCAAAATTTCATTGACGTGTGGGTTTGTGTGAACACATTTTGGCATACATGCTAGTTCAAAAAACCCTTTTTATTTTTCAGCGGGGAGAATGTTACGCAGCAAACAATCTGACGTCATAGCAAACAAATAATCACAACAAAGAACTACATTATGCAATTTAAGAATTAACCTAATTCATTTGGAATGAAAAACAAATATTGTATCAAGACCAAAATAACCTGTTAACTTCATGTTGCGCAATTACTAAACAAAGGTGCCCGTTGATATATGTTAAAAAAGGGAAAATGATGCAGGATGTTTTAACCTTGAATGAAAAAATACTATTTTTTGTTTCCTTAATATATACATAATTGACAATCCTGAAATCACTAGAAAACAACAAAACACAAGAAGCAAGGTTGCAAAGTCGACATTCAAGTCACCGACGACTTTACCAGTATCTATCTCTCCGATGGATTACATAGTACAAGATATGTTTTGCGAAACAGCTCTAATCATGTAATGGTCAAAATCAAAATATGGACATGTGAGCTGGCAAAGGGTTAATTCTAAAATCTTAAAGAAGAAAAAAACCAAAAAAAAAAATCAATAAAAAAACAGAGAAAAAAACAAAAAAGGTTACCTTTGACGCATAACAAAAGAAATTCTAAAAAGAGTATTTTGGCAAATCTGTATTTCAATCGGAGGTCTTAAAGGTCAAACTGCTCTGAAATAGACCATTTGCCAGTTCTGTGATCAACAGAATGAATTTAGCGAAACCCAAAAGGGAGGTAACTTTTTGAAAAATCTCAAGGGGACAGAATGGTTCCCTGCTTGTGAAAACCAACCAAAAAAATAAAGCATTTTTAATTAAACGTTATGACAGTTTAATCTTTAGCAGACGTTTAGCCAGCAACATAATTCAAAACCCAATCCCCAATAGCACTTGCAATTCTTCAAAGTGCTACTTGTTTCAAGTAAAAAAATAAACAACTGTACTAACGTGAACTGTCTTCTCATTGAGTAGGAAAGGATTAAAAAATCGAAAATATGCTAACTTACCGCAGAATATCATAAATATTGTGTAGGGAATTACTTTGTCCAGGATGGCTAAGCACGAAGACCGTACTTTAAAACAAGTGTGCATGTTTAATGTTTGTTTGTCCGGTGTAGGAGTAATTTCCCTTTCAAGGTTTGACAAAAAAAAACACAAAATTTGTGACTAGAACTAGAACTTGCATGGACCTTAATTAATTGGCAAATCATCTATTGCTGAAACAAATGAAACAAAACCTTACTGAAATGGTGGAAAGGCCGTCTTGTACAACATTTCCCCCATTTCATCAAACATGGCTACCAGCGCAGAACATATTCCACTGGATCCAACTGGATAATCATATTTTTATCATCTGCTGCATTCAGATAAATGGAGCCAAACAGTAGATTTTTTTTATTTAAGATCCTTTACAAAGATTGCCCAGTTCATTCCTTTGCTTCAATAAACATGACCGTCAAGAGAAGAAAACTGGAAATACATAAAATGAGCGAAAATCTCAATCCCAGGCCACAAATATCTACAACAGTAAACTCAACGAAAGGCAACAGATAAACGATAAGGACTATGTTAAATGCATATTTTTATCGTATTGACGCAAATGGAACAAAACTAGCCGGACCAACGACAGCAGAACATTATGAAGTATGTTAATCCTTTACAATGATCGCCCATTCCGTTCCGATCCGATAACAAACATGCTGTCAGAGCAGAACATAATTAAGGAAGATTGCTGATCATGTTAATGTATTTCTGTCAGATTTTTGGACTTCTCTGGTTTTATCCATTTAGAAACTTCATAACTTTTTGCCTGGTAACCCCCTAATTTTTTCCATAATTTAATTTCATACATCTTTTGGAGCATTCTTACAAAATTTTATTCAATTGGTATTATTTTGTCACATTGATTATTGGACAAACATTCCTCATGTTAAACCTATGAAAAATTCAGAGGAGTTCAGTTTCCCGCCATTTTTTCAAACACTTGAATCTCAATAATTAGATCGGTAAGCTGTTATTTTTTTCGCTTAAATTACTTCTTTTATAATTTTCTAACAAAAAATCTCATTTAATCGGAATCGTTGTTATTTCAAAATTGACCAGCATACATCCTGAGGCATTGACCCTTCAGAAAAAATATTGTCGATATTTTGATCATCTCCTCTTAAACAACTTAGGCAAATAGGGTAATAACAAAATTACCTTATTAAGACATAATTCATGGCAGGTATATGGTTATTGGAAATTTAACCATGGGCTGGGCCTTTATAGTCGAATTTAACCCTGAGCGTTAGCGAGGGGTTAAATTTACGAATATAAGGGCCAAGCCCATGGTTAAATGACAAAAACATATACCTGCCAAGAATTATTTCGATTCTAATATTACAGAAAACGAAATTTTCCATTCTGAAGCGAAGGCAGATTTCCCGTTTCCATTGCTGTCTGTGTCTATGACGTCACAATACACAATCTGACGTTATCAAACAGATGCACGTTCAAAATCCAAATCGAAAGCAAAGCAATACACATTTACGTGTCTGAGTGGCATGATTGAGTTAAAAAATATGCTTAACATGTATTTCCTTCTCAAACTAAGACAAACAAAATCAAAACCATGCTTGTTTTGCGTCTCTTTTACTCTTATTCCGATATCATTTGCGCATGTGCAAAGTATATGGTTATCGAGTATTAAACTGGTTGACGATTTACTAGAGCCATGTTAGAATAGGGTATTCTAACATGGCTCTAGTTAATCGTCAACCAGTATAATACTCGATAACCATATATTTCGCACATGCGCAAATGGTATTGGAATATGAGTAAACGGGACGAAAAATAACAATGTTTTATTTTTTTTCGTCCCAGTTCATGAAGGAAATTACGATTAAGAACACTTTCCAACTAAATCATGCCATTCAGTCATGTGTATTGTTTTGCTGTAGGATTTCAATTTTGAACTTCAATCTGTTTGAAAACGTCAGATTGTGTATTGTGACGTCATAGACACAGACAGCAATGGAGTCGAGAAATCCGCCTTCTCTTAGGTCGTTTCAGAATGGAAAATTCAATTTTCTGTCATATTAGAATCGAAATAATTCATGGCAGGTATATGGTTATTGGAAATTTAACCATGGGCTTGGCCTTTATATTCGTAAATTTAACCGCCGCTAACGCTCTGGGTTAAATTCGAATATAAAGGCCTAGCCCATGGTTAAATTTCCAATAACCATATACCTGCCATGAATTATTTCTTAAATGAACCAGTAGCAAGTTAGCACAGAAATCCTATGAAGAAAATTTAAACAAAAATGTTTTCAGTGACAGAAGGAACTGAAACTAAATCAAATATAGATACATTTTTTAAAACAAAATTTAAAAGTCACACATCACCAAGCAGAACATATTGCAGCATTAATTAGCTCCCTTTCCAAAATACTGTGTTTTGGGGATTTAAAAACAAATTATAATTGGTGAATAATCTTCACTTTATTGTGTAATTGTATTTCAAATAATGTATCGGATGCATGGATATAAACGATTTGTAATGTTTTGTTTTATTTTATCAAATACATGCAATAGTGAACTATGAAATATACTTTTCTCATAAATCATTCCAGTTATTTTAAATTCACTAGATGCCCTTATTTGATTGAACATACAAATGAGAAAAAATCTCCTGCGGTAAAAAAAAAAATTGTCTTTGGTTTTTATGAAGCTGATTTCTAGGTAAGTAAACTGCAAATTACAGAAACTCTTCTGTCATTTGCAGTTAAACCTCGGGTATTCTAACACGTGTATCGCTATAAGTCTTCTCTAAGAGAAAATACTATACAATTATGTAAAAATATATACAAAAATAATTATCCCCGCACTTTCGAAGAAAGTTCGGGGATAATGTTATACCCTCCGTCCGTCCGTCCGTCTGTCCGTCCGTCCGTCCGTCACACTTTTCTTGTGACTCAAACTCCTCCTACATTTTTGGATTTAGGGATTTAATTTTGTTGTAGAATTGTTGCATATAGTCTGCAGATGCGCAATAAGCTTTCGGATTTTCGATATTGGTCTTGGTGCAAACAAGAGGCCCCATGATGTCAATTTTTACACATGTGGCATGTTACACAAACTCCTCCTACATTTTTGGATTTAGGGATTTAATTTTGTTATATAATTGTTGCATATAGTCTGTAGATGCGCAATAAGCTTTCGGATTTTTTATATTGGTCTTGGTGCAAACAAGAGGCCCCATGATGTCAATTTTAGCAAAGACACAAAGATGTGGATTAGACACATGTGGCATGTGACACAAACTCCTCCTACATTTTTGATTTAGGATCAAATCTTTATGCAGATTTGTTGCATATAGTCTATAGATTTGCAATAAGCTTTTGGAATTTTGGTTCCGGTTCCAACTTTGGTAAATTTCCTGAAAATGTCAAAGACACATATTTTTTTTTTAATTTTGGCATATTATCTTATATTCTGACAAGTGTTTGCTAAAAACAAAATTCTGATAACTTAGGATTCTGAAAGGCGGTTCCAATTTTGGTAAATTTCCTTAAAGTCTCAAAGACCACTTATTTTTTGGAATTCTACCTAGCAACCGTATTTAAAATGTTTGTGTAGTTTAGGACGAACATTTTCATCAATTGTATTTCAAAAATATTTGATTCCAATTTTGGTAAATTTCCTGAAAGTCTCAAAGACCACTTATTTTTTGGATTTCTACCTAGCAACTATACTTAAAATGTTTGTGTAGTTTAGGACGAACATTTTCATGAATTGGATTTCAAAAATATTTGATTCCAATTTTGGTAAATTTCCTGAAAGTCTCAAAGACCACTTATTTTTGGGAATTCTACCTAGCAACCATACTTAAAATGTTTGTGTAGTTTAGGATGAACATTTTCATCAACTGGATTTCAAAAATATTGATTCCAATTTTGGATAATTTCCTGAAAGTCTCAAAGACCACTTATTTTTGGAATTCTACCTAGCAACCATATATCCTAGGATTCTTTTAGTAACAATAATGACTATCAATAGGTAGATTTAAAAAATAATGAAAAAATATGCCAAGGGTGTATAACAACTGTGTGTCAAACAGGGAGTGCGGGGATAGCTGTCGTTTCCGACAACATCTAGTTATTTAAGCAGTACAGAATAGTTCAATTGTAATGTGCAAATTTTGTGATGCTGTTCATTACGAAATACCAATACCAATATATTTATTCCCTTGAAGCTCAGAACTCGAAACAAATTTGAGTAGGGTTTTCTTTTAGACAGTATCATTAAGTTACAGGAGTAATTATTGTGTCAAAACCATACTGTATACTTATTGTGCAAAACACGTTATTATTCTTTCTGAGTACATGAATGAATTTATATAGTTGCTGTTTTTTTTTTAAATCAAATTCGTGCAGAAATGAAGTAACATTTTTACATATTATTTTTAGCACTGACCACTCAAATAGAAACACACTAAATGTGTTATGAAGCCATTTGCTACTCTGAAATTGAAGTCTTAACTGTTCATATAGTCATGGACATCGAAGTTATTTGCATTTTAGCATTGTTTAGTAAGCCAACTTCCTTGTTATGTAGTGCCATAATATTAGAGGATTTGATCATATTATACAATATCTTTGAAAACACTTATGAAATAAATAAAAAATATCTAAGTTACTACTAATTTAGTTTCTGCATATGCATATTTAATGCTGAACTCATTTTGATGTTTTCACATGACTTGAATCATACTATAGTAAGCATAGCCAATGGCAAAACTGATAGGCATATTGTTGGTAGATTTAGTGTATCTAATCTCCTCTGTTTTTAATTTTGGGTGTTTAAACCACTTCAAACAAAGTTTGTGGGTATATAGGAATCACCCTGTCTGTCTGTCTGTCCGTCTGTCCACACTTCTTGTGAGCGCAACTCCTCTAAACCCCTTGAAGGATTTTGATGAAACTGTACACATGCAAAGGAAGGACAGTATATGGAGATGTGCATGAAGGAATATAATTATTGTCCGAAACCAGCAAGGGGAGATGCTTTGACCGACTTTTCATAGATTCCCTATGTATGGGTTCCTCGTAAGCGCAACTCCTCTTAAACCACTAAAATGATTTTGATGAAACTTTACACAAAGGAAGGACACCATATGGAGAACTATATGAAAATATATTCATTTATGTTATGTTCAGATTTATCAAAATATATTGTATAGTCACTATTTTGGGAATATTTAAAAGAAAACAGGGCGCAAAGGTGGAAAAGATTTAATTCAGAGATATTGTCGTTTTTAGCGAGTTTACAACTGTGTTACTACTTGAAACTTATGTAAAAGTAGGTCTTTAGAACCTAGGAATAGACCATGTATTCTTACACCTTAAAAATTATTTTACAGAATTTCAAATATGATACT
>MJUU01067817.1:0-15918 GCA_002080025.1 Modiolus philippinarum
TTTACATGTTTATACCCTTCACTTTAATTGTTACATATTCGTTTTCTATCCTTACACTATTTGGAGTAATTTTTCGATGGTATATATGACAGTTAACATCTTCTTTGTTTACTTGAAATGCAGAGGATTTGTAAATTCAATTTACTTCCGCGTTCTATAAATAATAACGCAATAATAATAACGCTATATCCATGATATCGAAAATTAAAAAAAATGTGAATAAGGAATAAGTAACGAATAAGGAATAAGGAATAAGTAACGAATAAGGAATAAGGAATAAGTAACGAATAAGGAATAAGTAACGAATAAGTAACGAATAAGGAATAAGGAATAAGTAACGAATAAGGAATAAGGAATAAGTAACCAACTTGACGCCCCTAGTTCTGCAACCACACTGCACCCATCAAATCAGTTGCAAGAAAACTTGTCATTATAAAATCCATGGGTACTAAACAGGGTCCTGCAACTCAGAGACTTTAGATTCTCGGTACTTTAAGGGTTATTTGTTTAGCCATAGTATCTATCTGTCTTTCATGCCTCATGAACTCTTATTACCAGTGCATGGAATGTCATGATGGACATTACAGTAACCACAGGGCCCATGATGCCTCAAGGCATCGTCCGCTTGAAAAGGGTTAAAGCAGCAAAACTTTTACTTCAAGTACATCTTTCTTGGTTCTCTAACAAAACAAAAACATAAACTTTTATTTGAAATTCTCTTTATTTCCAAATTGACCAGCGAACATGCTTAATAAAACGTTCATGGAAGTAAAGATGATTGTAATAATGGACTTTTTAAGGTGTCTGCAAAATATTAATTTCCTATCATAGAATTTTGTGAATTTTCTTTGCTGAAACATAATTTTTAAGTTTTCAAAATATAGAATAAAATTTGGGGTCACCATTCATTTAAGCTCAAAAACTGAAATTGAAAATTTAGGAATTTTTCAAAGAAATAATAGGGAAAACAACCATAACTCAATACCGAACTTACTGTGAATTTAATTTCTGCATATGCGCATTTCGACAACTTATGTCTCTTCAGTGCAGATAAAATCTAAACGTTTGGAAGACCAACAAAATTTACATAAATTTAGATATTGTAAAGTTCCAAATAGAATCGACTTTCTGGTCAGCACCGAAGTACTGACTACTGGGCTGGTGAATACCCTCGGGGACTAACAGTCCACCAGCAGTGGCATCGGCCCAGTGGTAACAAATAGCTAAATACCGAACTTACTGTGAATTTAATTTCTGCATATGCGCATTTCGACAACTTATGTCTCTTCAGTGTAGATAAAATCTAAACGTTTGGAAGACCATAAACTCAAAGATCTTTAAAAACTGATAGAGAACAAATAACCAATATGATCTAAATGTAAAGCCAAAACCAGCTAAGGACATAGCTTTGCATGAAGGAGATACTCACATATGTGGAGATACACATATGAGGGGTGGTAATATAAATCTTCTATAGATTTTGTTCAAACTTAGTACATTTTTTCACAGTAACTTCGGTATTTAGTTATTTAAATGATTATATTGTTTTCATATAACAAATACAAATTTCGAAATTTCTGACCACCTGTTTAAAGTGCCCACATCTCACTTTTTCATAATGCCAAGTTTTCTTAAAATCGACTCAATGCGTGCCCTATGTTTGTCTATATGTAGTAATTGTCCACCAGCTAAAGACACTTGGTGCTTTTGTCGAGCAGCGGATGACAGTTATTTAAGAGCACTGTGCCAGTTTATTATGTTTTTGACGATCCATGACCAGAAAAGACATATGGATAAAGCATTGTTCGCCGCTCAATCGGTGCTTTAACTTACTGATATATGAGCAAAGCCTCATGGTGACTTCAAGATAAAGAATTATTATAAAGCCGTTGTTCCTGTCAATGCTTGTTTTGGCAATGTATTTGCACAGACTTTGTCTCATGTGCTTTTACTCCATCTCCTTTCCTTATTACTAATTACAAAGGGCAGGAGACTAGCAAAAATGTTGTTTGTAACATAGCAACAATGGATGGAAGAGAGATGAGAGGGGAGGTGTGAGAGACAGGAGAGAAGAGGTACATGAATATAGAAAAGAATTGGAAGAAAGAGGACACCTGTTCATCCCTTCAGAAAGGAGAGTAGTTCTGTGATTCAATTTCTTAAATTATAAGATTTCGCTGAACTGTCTTATATCATAGATACCCCCTCCCTAATCATTACCTACCTAAATAAACTAGCAATGAAGGAACAGCATCATATGTACCTATATGTTGACCAATCTGGACTTTTGATTTCTAAGCGTATCAAAATATGAAAATTTGTATTTTCCAGCAGTAAATTTCTCAATTTTCAGTAGCACATACATCTCGAGTAGAACGACATTTTCATTTGCTAAATGTTGTCCCTGTGATGTACATGTAACTTGTATCGCAAAAACCAGAGACATTTAAAACATGTGTTTAAATGTCTCTTGATACATATTGTTTATTGCATATGACTGTTTTTTAATATGTTGTAATGTAATACCTGTAATGACTTTGCCCTGCATGGGTCCTTGATTGGAATAAACAGATTCTCATCTTATCTTATCTTATCTGTAACAGTAAAATTACTATCTAAAAACACTTTTTCACAGGTTTATGTTTAGTCATTGATGTTTGGTACAGGTTTACTGACATCCTCGGGATTTGACAAAATATAAAGATACTTCCTTCTAATAAATGGCAAGACATCATTCTTTATTAAAGGGCAAATATTGAATTTGATGCAGCACCAGATTTTCTACTGGCAGTGTTATTGGTGCAATGACATTACCCTTCTGGGATAAAAAATGATACCAAAGATTATTTGGTAGCATACGTGTTTTATTTTTCTCAATGAAAGTAATTATATGGCCATGAACAACACATATAAACCTAGAGAATGTGTCTACAAGACACTGATGTCACGCCAATAAATTTATCGCAACAGATTAACAGAAGTCAGTCATTCATAAAATGTGATGAAATGCAAAATTTAACTAAGTCATTCGAGCATAAAAAGTAGGTCATGGACTCCAAATTGTTGTTGAAATGGGCAGATCTTCTTTAGATCAATGTTACAGTGAAATATCATGATGCTACAAAACAAAGTAGTTGAGAAATATAATAAAATGCAAAACATGACCAAAGTACCTGAAGCATAAAATGTAGGTCAAAGTCACCTAATTCTCAATGATTTGGGTAATACTCATCAAAGCAATTAATTTGATGAAACATCAATTGTCTTATCATGTGTAGTTGTTGAGAAATGTACTTTAACGCAAAAATTTAATTAAAGTAACTAGAAATGGGAGCAGTCACAAACAACAGCTAATCCCCTCGCCCACTGTCAAGGAATAATAACCCTAATATAATCTAAAGATGTATTATAAATGTTGAAGGTACATCCACTGAACATTAAAATCATTGATGTGTGACATGTAGTTTCTCAGATATAAACATTAATGGAAACTTTAACCCAAGTCAGTCAAGTGTAAAATGTAGGTCAAATTGACCCAATTATCATCTGAAGCTGCAACACACTCCAAGATGCATTCACTGACCAAAGATGATTGATGCGCCACATGTAGTTCTCAGATATGTACCGTAATGCAAACTTTAATGGTAGTCATTGAAGCATAAAATGTAGGTCAGATGGACCCAACTATCATCTGAAGCAGCATCACTCTTCAAGATGCATCCACTGACCAAAGATGAATGATGTGCCACATGTAGTTTCTAAGATATGAGCCTTTAACCTGAGTCATTGAAGCGTAAAATATAGGACAAAGTGACCCAATAATTATCTGAAGCAGCATCATCCTCCAAGACGCATCCACAAACCAAAGATGATTGATGTGCCATATGGGCACAGAACACCAATTAATTTTCCATAGGCTCCAATTTTGAGTTATTCTACCCATTTCTATATTTTGTTGGTACATGCATTACCCCTCAAAACGAGCGGAATTGAGTGGTGTACCTTCCATTAAATTTTCGGGGGTGGCATGTCAGTCTGGATTTTCCGGGATTTATCAAACCCCGAAAAATATAAAAATAATCCCCACGTTGATACCAAAATATTCCTGAATAGGCATCTTCCAATAAAGTTGAAAATTTTCATACACATCTTTATTCCATTAGCTTGAAAATCTACATGAGTTTATTGCAGTAAGTCCTTATTCCAAAACACCAATTTTTATTTCCATTCATTCAGTTTTCAGTAAATAGTACACCTTCCAAGCCTGCGGAGTGGTTGACCGAATTAAGCACTATTTGTGTGTATTAGTTCAAAAGGTCAATTAGTGGTCTGGGTCCATATGTAGTTTCTCATATATGTACCTTAACACAAACTTTAACCCGAGTCATTGAAGCGTAAAATGTAGGTCAAAGTGACCCAATTATCATCTAAAGCATCATCACTCTCCAAGATGCATCCACTGACCAAAGATGATTGATGTGCTACATGTAGTTTCTCAGATATGAACCTGAACGCAAACTTTAACCCGAGTCATTGAAGCATAAAATGTAGGTCAGAGTGACCCAATTATCATCAATTATCAACCACATGTAGTTTTTTAGATATGAACCTTAATGTAAACTTTAATCTGAGGTGAGATGAAAGGATGGACACTTGGACAGACGGACGGACGGACGGGCGAGATGCTATATCCCCTCCCCAACTCCGTTGGACGAGGGGATAACTAAAGCGTAAAATGTATGTCAAAGCCACCTAATTGTCAATATTTGGGTAGTACCCATCAAATCAGTTAATTTAATGTAACATCACTGTCCTATAATGTGTGGTCGTTGAGAAATGAACTTTTAACCCAAAACTTATTCAGAGTCACTGGGGCATGAAATGTAGGTCAAAGAGTCAAACTACCTAGTGAACTCTGTTTGTAGTACTATCAAATATCTACCTACTGGCCTATAATTGGCTACAATTATTGTTCTACCTCTTACAGTTTCAGAGCAATGCAGGAATTGTTCTTGTCACAGATATAAAGCTGTAATAAATTGATGTTCACAGCTGTTTAACATATTTCATGCTTACAACATTATAAATCAGTCAGAAGTCAATATAACCTTTGTGTTGTTTTACTAAATAATGTCCATTCTCGTATTATATATCAAAAACAAAACACAAATAATTGTAAAATCAGGTTTTATTGATTTAGTTAAGGCATAATAATAATAGTAACATCACATTTCAATTTCATATGAAATACTGACACCACAATGTAAGAAATACTTCAACAAGAATTACTAACATTTCTTCAACTGACTGAAAAATACTTATTTTATACTATTTTAACACAGCATGTGACATTATATAATAATTCTGAATTCTGAGAGAATACAGTTACAACACATTAAATAAAAGGATATGGAGTAAATGCACATGAGACAAAGTCTCTACAAATACATGGTAAAAAATGGAAGAATGTGTCCATGGGACACGGATGCCCCCGCCTCCTTGCAATCGAAACCCTTAAATTATTAAAGGCATAACTATATACAATATATCAAATATTATTAGAAAGGATCTTTCTCCTGTGATAAATAGGCACTGGAACTGGTTTGGTTTTGATATAATGTGCAGTTCCAACAAATAATCTGAGAAACAGTCTTATATGTAATACTAATCTATTTTTAGCAACTGTGACCTTGACCTTGGGGGTATCAACGCTAAAATCTATGGGATTATGTCTATAGTTATAAGTAAGCAAGTGACCAAGTTTGGTTTTGATCAGATGCAGAATACTCAAGTAATCGTTCGGAAAAAAAAATTATTGAATTTTAGTATATTTTTAGCAACTGTGACCTTGACCTTGGTGCTACCATCCTGGAAATCAATAGGCTTTTGTATTGGGTGATAAGCAAGCACGTGACCAAGTTTGGTTTTGATCCGATGTAGTATACTCAAGTTATCATCCGGAAACCAAAATTTTATTGAAATTTTAGTCTATTTTTAGCAACTGTGACCTTGACCTTGGGGGTACCAACCGCTAAATCGATAGGGTTCTGTCTTGGGTGATAAGCAAGCATGTGACCAAGTTTGGTTTTGATCCTATGTAGTATACTCAAGTTATCATCCGGAAACCAAAATTTTATTGAAATTTTAGTCTATTTTTAGCAACTGTGACCTTGGCCTTGGGGGTACCAACCTGGAAATCGATAGGGTTCTGTCTTGGGTGAAAAGAAAGCATGTAACCAAGTTTGATTTTGATCCGATGCAGGATACTCAAGTTATCATCCGGAAACCAAAAAGATGGACGTACGGACGTACGGACGGACAGATGTACGGATCAGGGTAAACCTTATGCCCCCGACCGCCTAGCGGCGGGGGCATGGGGGCATAAAAATGCTGACAATCACAAATCCTTAATTATATTTAAATCATTTGGCAGGAAATAATGATATATGCAGAAACTAAATTCACAGTAACTTCGGTATTTTGTTAACCATTCAATCACTTTAGTAAGAATTGTCCAAAAACAAATGTCAAAGACACTACTGGATAAAATTAGACAATTCATATAAATTATATAACATAAACAGTTAAAGTCATGGATTCACATTTAGTCATAAAATGTCTATATTGTTAATTTGTAAAATTACTCTACCCTAGCAAATAAAAATCAGCAACAGAAATTTTTGAAAAGTTATAATTTTCTATTAAAATCAACCTACGAATAATGCATTCACTATTGAAATCAGAAGATAATGAGGATAAAAGTAATATTCTTCCCTTTGGCATCTTCTTTTTCTGGCTATTCAAATATATCATGCCTCCAGTTCTTTCATAAAATGTTGATTTGTCAAAAGATGTCACATGCCGACTGTGTATAGTCCAAATCGGGTGACTGAGTAATATACTGTCAGTGACCGCCATTATGTGGCGTAAATGTACGTTTTTAAACTTTTTTTTGACAAAGTACTAGACTCTCGGCAGGATATAAACATTACACAGTATGTAAGTGACCTAATATGGTATTTACACGGTCAGTAAATTGAATATTAGGCTCGAGCTACGCTCTCGCTCAATATGAAATTTACTGACCGTGTATATACTATATAAGTCACTTACAGACTGTGTAATCTATAATGCACTGTATTGTCAGATACATCAAAACAAACCTGAACTGAAAAAAACATAGTAGAACTTCATCTAAAGAAAATAATACATCAGGACCCATCATTGTCAGATGGTCCTCAATGTATCATTATACTTTTCCGGATCATTTGGTATCTAATGGATTTTTATGTATTTTATCATTTTAATACAGGGTGCATTTTTGATATCTCATTAAGTTTTTTTTGCATACCACAATATACATGTATAACAAGTTTTAGAATCTAGAAACTAAAGTAAACATAGATTATTATCTATAAATATAAAAATATTAAAAACATATAAATATAATTATGTAAAATAAAAACACTTTGAAATACATAAAAATTTGTATAATGTAAACAATTTTAAAAAAAATAATACATAAACAAAAACGAAAAAAAAATATCACAGTTTTCATAAATCAATACAAGTAACAGAATATAAATTGAAGACTATTCTATAATCACTGATACATGTATATACAAATATTACATCATATTATCTTTTATCTACAAGCATCAAATCTAATATTTACAAATACTGTATCTTTAATGAATTCCTAGATATAAACTGTTCAAAAGCCTAATAATGTGCTAATACATGTCTACAGTGTTTCATTATGTTTATTTATAACATACAGGGTCATCTGACATAATTACATATTATCAGTACTTTGGGAATAGTTTTTATACTGGAAATATACTTTTTGTCGGTTTACTGAACTGATAATATATGTTATATATTTTAAATATATACCATTTGCTATGCAAATACTGATTGTTTATGTTTAACTAAAGACTGTGTAATCTACATTACAATGTTGGAAATATACGTTTTTTAACATCAGAGAAAGAATACATATATGACCACAATGGATGAACACTTCCATAATCATGTGAAACAAACAGACAAGTAACATTTTTACATGATATTTGTATTTTTACATATAAGCATTCAAATGAACATTTATAATTGTATCATACCAATTAAAGGGATTCAAATCATATTCCATTAACATGCCAAACAAGAGTAATTAAGACAAAGGAGTAGAAAGAAGTTGGAAATTACAGAAAACCCGCTCACCCATTTGTTATTTTTCCTTTTGTTTGTTCAAATTTCTGCTACAAGTTGTATCAGGACTAACAGGACTGTTCAGTCACTCATCCATGAAATGTTAGTAACATTCATCTATTCTTTAGACCAACCTCAAGTATGATGCAATGCATCAAAAGGGCCATCAACCTTAACTCAAAAAAAGCATTGACTTTAACTTTGTTAAAGAGGAATTCTATTTCTCCAATACTCTGTTGGACAAGGATACAATTTTCAATTAAAAACAATAATAAGATTTTAAATTTGTATATATATCAATATTTAATACTTTAATGTGAAAACAAGATACAAAAATAATCCCTGTAATCTGTCATTTTTCATACATATTGAAAGAATCAATGACATGAAATCTATACCCTGTCCTAACTTATAGCACTATAGCTTTTGCCAATAAAAAATACTGAATAAGTGGTTATTTTCACGTGACGCAAATTTCGCGATTTCTTTCAAAATCTATTTCTTTCAAAATCGGTGGACTTTATTTTCGTAGGTCTCAAATTTTTGTGATTGCTTATCATTTACAGTATAAAGTCTCATATAAATTATATTTCGGGGTATGCAATTTTCGTGACTTCCAAATGGTTGCGAATAAAGCGAAAATAAAGTCTTTGCGAAAATAACCACTTATATGGTATGCTTTGACCATTATCTCTTTCTTGGTTATAAAATTGTTCAAAATTGTACAAATTGTGTGACATATATCAATTTATCAATCAAATATTATCTGTCCAATCAAAAAGAAAAAGGTTAGATCATGCTGACCTCTTTTGTTAATAGCCTAGGTACTTTCTGTGAGCTGTAGATTGGATGTGCAGATCTTTCAGAACTTCAGAATGTTGAATTCAGCTAAATTTGTATTTTTGAACTTAAACTGCACAACTAATATATTTTGGCTACTGGACACAAATTCATCAAAATTAATGATCATACATGAATCCACAGATATTACAAATACAATACAATTTTCCATTGAATGAAGTGCATTCACTCAAAAAAAATTAATTCACATAATTCTTTTCAAACTGACTTGGAAGCTTTGACCTGTTATGATCTTAGCAAAACTCACTTTCAGTAAAATTAAATACAAATCTATGACTAGAAAAAAACATATAGAACTTTTTGAATACAGTAGATGATCATTTCAGTGGACGAGACAGATTTCGCTTTTTACAAGACAAAGTGTTTTAATGTTGAATAATTGATAAAATAATTAAAAATAATGTCAGAAGTAAAGCAACAAAGATGTTTGTTTCCAAATAAGTAGATATTTATTACCTATCTTTTTATATCAATGAAAACAAAAACAAAATATAAAACCTGCCATATACAGGATTGAAAATTAAAACAAAGTATACATACCTTGTTATTTTTCAAAAATCCATTGTTCTTGAGTCAAAACATTTAAGATAGCCTAAAGACTTCAGAAAATAAAGAACTGGGAGAAAATAACATGACTTTTAAGTATGAATACTTGTATAATGAACTCCTACCATGTATGAAAATAAATTATAGTTATTGATGATTTTTATTGTTTGATATGATAATGAAAATGACTTGAAACTTTAACAAAACAATTTCAGATAACTAAACTGCAGTGAACTCTGCAAAGGATTCACTATGCATATAAACAATCTGGCAGTTAACTTTGATATATAAAACAGTCTGAAACTAATTTGTATTCAAGTTCATTGATTGGTTGGCAGTAGTTGACCATGTGACTTCTATCATTAGGGGTTTCTAGGACACACATACTACTTGTTCAGGTATTGGTTGACAATAGTTTACCATATGATCTCTGTAGTCTGGGGTTACCAGGTCAGAACTTTTAATACACTGTTGTAGAGCATAATCACAATTCAATGTTTCATCTGAAAATACAGTGAGGTAAAAATATAAATAATAATGTAGAGGTAAACATAAAGAATACAATTTCTATATTAAACAAAATAAGTTAGTGACAACCTAAGTATACAGTGAATTAATTATCCTTAATCTTAAACATATGTAGTTTATTTCTAGTGTACCTACAATTTACTTGTTTGCCTATAACACATTGATCTGGTGATATGTATTTACAGGGTTGTTACCTTGATAAAATTTTAACTTTCCTCATATCCAGCTTTAATAAAGGGATATGGCGAGCGCAGCATGATACGACCGCAGCATGTCAACCACTGAAATTTGAACAAGTGTAATTTAAAAGTGAATGTGGACACAGTAAAGAGCTTGACACAGTAACTAGATGGACACAATAAGGAGCTTGACGTAGTAATTAGCTGGACACAAACTAGAGAACATAAAAATTAGCCATTTTGATCCCTGAAAGTTATGAAACTGTATGAGTTACGCTAAATCTGTTGACACAGTACTGACAGCTTACATCACGATCAATCCATAGAAAAAAATCACATGGAAATCCTATTAAAAATAATGATTTTACATATTTTCAAAGATTGCAATTTCGGGTTATTTGACCAATTATAGTGTGGAAACCACAAGAAATATGCCAAATCTGTTGACATACTACCATAAGCTTACAACGAGAGGAATCTAAAGAAAAAAAGCCCATCGAAATCAAATTAAAAAGAGAGATTTAACATACTTTGAAAAATTGCAATTTCAGCCCTTTTGACCCCTTATAGCTCGGACACCATAAAAGCTAGAAAAATCCATTGGCATATTATTGAAAGCTTGCAACAATAGGAATCAAAATAAAAAATCCCATCAAAATCCAATGAAAAATAAAAATTTTAGGTAATATGCATATTTGCAATTTTGGCCCCGTTTGGCCCCTTATAGTTCAAAAACAAAACAAGTTATCAAAGAACTAATAAATAAACACATGTTTATTTTTCATAAGGAATCAATTGAAAAAAACTGCATCAAAATCTGACAAGAAATAAAAAAATAAAATTTTTGAGATTCCTCCGTTTTGGGTCCCATTTATTTCGCAAACGGTACATGCAATGTGAAATCCGTTTTTCATTCGACTGATTGGAAATTTTCTCAGGGGCACACTAAAAGACACCCCATCAAAATCTGATTGATAATAAAAATTGTACAGCCAAATATGTGAAACACACACGATTTTCCCCTTTTTGGCCCCTTTTTTCAAAACAGGAGGGGCGACAATGACCAAAACCAATCCAAGCCTTCCTTTTGTGCCAAGGAACATTGTGATAAAATTTCATAAGAATTGATCAACTTAAACTTAAGTTATTGACAAAAAACAAAAGTGTCTACAGACAATGACGGGGACGACAACAACGACAGCACCATACCATTATCCGACCTCAAATTTTTTGCAGTTGTATAAAAAATAAATATTGATCCATCTAAAAAGAATTATTAAACCTTGTAAAAGCTTTGCCTTTAATCCTATGTTTGTTGACGATTTCCCATCCAACTGCTTAACAAGGATGTGACATTGTTCTACCATTAGCATTAATTCTGCTGAAACTGGTGCTAGGGTTGTCCTGAACTTACTATGAGGTATAAACACAGCTCATTGTGACTTCAAAATGAAGAACAACAATAAAAGCCTTGTTCCATAGCTTGGTTTTGCCAAGAATTTGTGGAGACTTTGTCTCATGAGCATTTACTCTATATCCTTTCATTGTTAATTTGAGTACTCTTCTGAAATGAAAATTTGTTATCTATGACGATGAATTTTGACAAAAATTTAAATGACACAATACCTTTATTAAGCCATTTATCTTGTGCAATATACATAACAGCTGGTACACAGTACTGAGCCACACCATACTGATCAGGACTGGTAGAATTAGACATCCAAACTGGCAACATCAGATGTGTGTAATGCTGAAAATAAAAATCCTTCAATCTTAGAAAACATGAAAAAGTTATGGTGGGTTTCCAGGCTCTTTAACGTATTATATTTGCAATTCTTCAATGAACATACCAATATTCCTAAAGTAACACATATAACAAGTCCTTCTAAACTCCTGTCTTTTATTTGCCAATCAACCAATCAAGATTCTATAGAAATTCTATTGTATACCAATTTATACTGCCTGAAGGGGTTTACCTTGATACTTCAGTAATGACAAATTGGTATACAAAAGAATTCTATAGAATCTTGATTGGTTGATTGACAAAGAAAAGACAGGAGTTTTGAAGGAGTTGTTATAGGTGTTACTTGAGGAATATTGGTATGTTCATTGAAGAATTGCAAATATAATATGTTATTGAGCCAGGAAATCCGCCATAATTGCTCTGACTTTCTTACTAAGAATGTAACAATAAAACCTATTTTTAGTGTAATATCATACAATCATTCTTTATTTCATACTGTAAATGTGGAAATTTTCGTGGGGTGTTATTTTCGTGATTTTGTTAGACAAACATTTCGTGAGTGGGTTATTTTCGACCTCAGAGTCTTTTATTTTGGACTGTTTAATTGCTTTCATATGTAAGACACCATGTGTTACTAGTAAACCCATACTTCTTTGTATAAAATTTACATAAATAAGTGGAAAATTTCCATAACTAACATTATAAGTTTTCTTTTGTTTTATGGCAATCAAAGTTTGTAACAGTTATTTTTCAATTGTTGACAATCTAATATCTATGTTCATGAATAAGAAAGGTGTATGTATAGCATTGATCTAAACTAGCAATAAATTCAGCTTAATCTGGTTTTTGTCATAGCTGACTGACAAACTACATCTAATCCAAGATGACATATTGATGACCGTCTGAAGATATGATTTCATGATGAAAAAAAGTTTGCCCTGTATCTAATTTTCAATTTGTCTCCTGAACATTTATGTAACTCTCTTGTAGATGTAGTAACACTCACCTCTGGATACCCTACATGTTTATCTAACAACTGTAGTTCCTCTTGTGTAATTTGATATATAACTCCCTCTACAGAACAGAAAGGGTTGAATTCTATGTTGGCAAATCCTCCAGCTTCGATGTCTAATCCTGAAATATTATGTAGAGAAATACTAATGATAGTTTAAATTGCTGCAACAGTCACTCAGTAAGCATTAGAGTAAAACATAATGCCCTTTATTGCATATATACAGTTCCAAAATTTTGGGCAGCAATAATATTATTTCATGCATATCTTCAAGTGGTATAATAAAACTGTATTACATTTCATCAAAATCTAAACAGCCTTTTAGGAGTACATGCACTGGCAGAGTTCCTTCCCCCCTTTTTCCAGAAAATATTAGAAGAATTATCTCCCCTTCAAAATTTCATTTACTTCATGCACATCTTCAGGTAGAATTAAGAATATAACAACTGTGTAACATAGCATCAAAATCCAAGCAGCACTATAGGAGGACTTTCACAGACAATGGAGATGGACAAACAGACGACAGATGGACGGACTGACTGTGTGATTCTTATATAAAACATCACGTCCCAGCATGAACTGTGATTTGTAACAATGAAAATTTTAAACTGAGAAACTAAACAATGTTCATTCTTTATCATAGCTAATTGTTTTGACCACTTTGAACATTCCATTTCTTTATACAATGTAATACAGTTTTTGCTACAAATACTATAGAGAACACAGATTTACCTTTCTTATTGAAGACAAGCTGGAATCCATACAGGAGAGCCCAAAACCTGTGAGTGACCTCTCTCTTTAGATATGTAGATACTCTGAAAATTTATAAAAAAAATTTAAAATTTAAAGATAAAAAATTTAACATTCTTCAGTATACAATAAAATACCGTCGCACTTCGATGGCTCGAACACCCAAGGGACCGACGAAAACTGTTCTAGCTAGAGGGGTGTTCGAGCTACTGAGGTCTAACTATGATAAAACTTGAACAAAATGACCACAAAAAGGGTTTGAGACATCCATGGTGTTGGAGTAATTGCAGTTCGAGCCATCGAAGTTCCACTGTACTATAAAACTTCTCTATATTGTAAAATACAGCACATAATTTTGTTCAAATTTTAATTTATTCATGAATTTTCATATAAGAAATGATTTCAACTACAGTAAATATCATTTAATCTGCAAACCCCTGATGGAGATGATTAAAACTTTGCAGGTATGTTGCATGTATTGAGTGATGACTAAACTTCACATGGAAATTGTAAAATCCTGATAATTAAAAAAAATATTATAAACAAGTTTGTCACATTGAGATGTTGGAACACAGCAGTAGGCAAACTTTATGGGCATCAAACACAGGACTTTTTCAGTTTATTGTTTTTCCAAAGTCAGAAAGTTTTTTTGTGAAAAAAAAGACATATAATTTGTACAACTTTGGACAAAAATACATTTACTTTTACAATTTACTGTTTGAATGTTTTGATAAACCAAGTCACCTGGCAAAACTGTTTTAATGTTATGTTTTTGGTTGCATTGTGATAAAAGATTCTCCAGAAAAATATATAAATAAGGTTGAACAAAATTGAACTATGAAACAATAATACTGAAAAAAAATTCTACCTTGATTGATTCATATCAGGACCATAAGCAAAATAATACAGATATCCTGAAGGTGGTCTGGCATTAAGTCTAAAACATAGAGGTGCGAATGGAGCTACTGGTTCCTTGTCCTTCTTCTTCTTAGCAGGCCTAAAATGAGATAACAGATGATATGAGCTCTGGGAATCTAAGTATAAAATTACAGAGGATTCATTTGACAAGCTGTTGCAATAGTATTGGTTATCCAAATATTTTGTTTGAAAGAGACATTGCTGCAGACAAAAAAAAGAGATTTATATATGGGTGGCCATTATTTTTGTCAAAATTATACCTAGAGCGTAGCGAGGGGTTAAATAAATGAAAATAACAGTCACCCATATGTAAATTTACTACAAACCACCAACGAACATGAATGAATTCAATTTAAAATGACATTTAATGATCTGCGCAGACCTATAGTGTACACAGTAATGACAGCCATTACATAAGATTTACTGACGTATTGTGCACATATTATGACATTGTCTTTTAAAGCGTAAAGAATGTTGTAACTTCGCTCCCTATGTTATTGGAGATTTTCATATGGCTGGTTGTCATGGTTTCCCTAATCCCCATATTAGAATGCATTATAAGCTATTGTTCTTACCATGTTTTACAATACATTTGTGACAAAGACATGAAAGATGAAAAACAACGATAAAAGCCTCCTTTTATTGCTTTGTTTTACAATTTATTTGTAGGGACTTTGTCTCATGTGCATTTACTCCATATCCTTTCATTGTTAATGAAATACTGAACTATCAATTTCTGTGGGTATCTCAGGAGCAGGAATTTGACAAATATAATAAATACATACTGATAATATGCTGCTGATTATTGTAAATACACTTACTTTGGCTTTGAAAATTCTAAAGCTTTCGCCACTATTTTAAAATCAACACCAGCTTCTACACTGAAATAACATAAAATTGTCTTATAATTATGCCCCCTTAAATTAACAATCTGTTATAATGCAATTATGTATATAAAGTATTTTTGTGTATGTTTTTTAAAGGTTTAAAAGGTTTTGCAATGTTCTTTAAAAAAAAAAAGGAAGACTGATAGCTTGTAACTTGATTGACACACATATGGAACGTCAGGTAGCACAGTTAATCTATTGTTTACCGAATTTTGGTGTGTATTAAACGCATTGGTGTATAAAACGCACCCCCTTTCTCAGAGGAAAAGATTCAGAAAAAAT
>MJUU01067817.1:57944-68666 GCA_002080025.1 Modiolus philippinarum
ATAAATCATAGTTTGTGGTATGTAATTTTGGAATACCTGAGAATAAATCATAGTTTGTGGTATGTAATTTTGGAAGTTCTGCAAATAAATCATATTTTGTGGTATATAATTTTGGAATATCCGTGAATAAATCATAGTTTGTGGTATGTAATTTTGAAATATCCGTGAATAAATAATATTTTGTGGTATGTAATTTTGGAATATTCGTGAATAAATCATATTTTGTGGTATATAATTTTGGAATATCCGTGAATAAATAATATTTTGTGGTAAGTAATTTTGGAATACCCGTGAATAAATCATAATTTGCAGTATTTAATTCTGGAATACCCTTGAATAAAGTGAAAATGAAGTACCATTGAGAATAACCACTTATACGCTAACAACTCCTACCACGTTACAATATTTGCAATGTCATTTATTTTACACATATGGTGTTTGAAACACATTTACATTTATATATAAAACAGATGAATAGATATAAATAATTTTTATAACTAATACAGTTATTAGAAATAAATTTGTTATCAACACCTACCTAATTGTGTTCAGACAAATCTCTGGCAAAAATTCATGTTCAAGTACATATGTAATTAAATCAATGTAAAATTTAAATGTTATCCTACATATCTTTGTATTGTCTTTGTTTATATAGTCTGAAATCAGATCTATTTGTAACACATACATGTGTTATTTCAAATTATATAAATACTACATACGAACTTAAAACTTAAGTTATTTGATGTTAGAATCAGTGGCAGATCCAGACTTTCCCAACCCATAATTAATCTGAAAGAGGCGGCCGTAACCCAATTTTCTGAAAACCCTAGGGATTTTGAATAATTTCCACCCCCTTTGCATCTTCCACTGAGGACCCAGTCCAATTTGACCATTTATAATTCTATGAGTTGAACATGAAGACAGATCAATTAACACAAAAATATATAGGCAACACTTTCTATGAGAATGACATGAAAAGATGGTCGCAAGTAAAATATATATAATTGTTATCAAGTTTTAATTATCTGGATGAAAAATAATTAAATGATATGGATGTCTGACTTCAGATCCAAGGTAAGATGTAAGGTAGTTTCATGAGCTAAAACAAAAAACTGATGGGTGTTCCATGGAACACTTGTGTCACCTGTGCATGCACTACAGAAGAGCCATCAGCCATTTTTGGCCAAGTGAAGATTTAAAATCTGTAAAATTAAAATTTTAATATAGTGCATGAAATAAAAGGGACAACAGGAAACACCTACAATGGCTGAAAATTATAATTACATGCCACAATATGCTAGGGAATTACACAGGAAAAACACAAATAAAACAAAAGACAGACGTAAACAATGATAGGAACTCGGGACAGCCGGCCTTGGTACCGGCACTCAACAAAAGCCAGCGGTAGATTAGGAAAAATAACATATTCTGCAAATTTATTTGGAATGAATTACAGTTTTGGGGGTCTTGTAGATTAGCAAACTGAACAAGAGCTGTCGCCGAATGGCAGCCAAATATAACCCCCGCTCATTGAACCCGGAATCGATATGGTAAGTGAAAAATTAAGTTGGTGTGGACACAATACAGGTGAGGACACAGTACAATTGTGGACACAATACAAGTATGGACACAATGATATAATCTTCAAGAAAGAAATTTTCACAAGGGTTCCAATGAAAACACTCTGTCTAAATCAGACAAATATAAAATTCCCTATCAGCCTATTTGACATTTTACACATCTACATATAGTGTTCTTCCTTTGTCTAAAGTTTCATCAAAACCCTTCTAGTGGATTAAGAGGAGTCGTGCGTACAAGGTAACCCATCCATAGGGAATCAATGAAAACTCAAAGTCGAATTATCTCCCCTTCCTGGTTTTGGACAATAATTATATTCCTTCATGCACATCTCCATATAGTATCCTTCCTTTGTGTAAAGTTTCATCAAAATCCTTCAAGTGGTTTAAGAGGAGTTGTGCTTACGAGAAGTGTGGACAGACGGGCGGACAGACGGACGGACGGACAGACAGGGTGATTCCTATATACCCCCAACCTTTGTTTGCGGGGGTATAATTAAAAAATGAGCTTTGTTGCATTGGCAAACCTGTTAAATCTGTAAAAACAAAATTTTAAGTATAATGTGCATAACCATGCCTGATAAATAAAATATACTGAAAGTTTGGTTTGAATCTGACAGACAGTTTTGAAGCAGTCAAAGATGATCTCTTCTGGCTCCATGAACCTCTAAAATCTGTAGAATCAAATTTTAAGTACATTGTATAAGGTGTGCAATTATATCAACATACAAATGTATTCTGAAAGGTTGGTTTGAATAAGACCTACAGTTTTGCAGAAGTTCCACATTAACTTCATTAAAAAATGAGCTACTCTGTCTCGGTGAGCCTCTAAAATCTGTAAAATAACAATTTTTATACATCTGATGCACAACTAGATCAGGTGAACAACATATCCTGCAATTTTGGTTGGAATCTGACTTATAGTTGTGATAGGGTTGTGGATAACATGATAACAAACCAGATTAACAAATGAGCACTTTGGCTCTGTGAACCTTTAAAATCTGTAAAATTAAAATTCTAAGTATCAGGCAGGTGAACAAACTATCCTGAACGTTTCCTTGGAATCGGACAAGCAGTTTTGAAAGAGTTGAGGATTCAAAACCAACAGACTCACAATGAGCAATTTGGCTCCGTGAACCTCAAAAATCAGTAAAATCAAAATTCTAAGTATTAGGTGCACAACTACACCAGGTGAACAACATATCTTGAAAGCTTTGTTGGAATCGGACAAGCAGTTTTGAAGGAGTTGCGGATTCAAAACCAACAGACTTGCAATGATCAATTTGGCTCTGTGAACCTCTAAAATCTGTAAAATCCAAAATCAAAGTATCAGATGCACAGCTACACCAGGTGAACAACATATCCTGAAAGTTTTGTTGGAATCAGATAAGCAGTTTTGAAGGAGTTGCGGATTCAAAAACCGACACACGACGCAGGACGACAACGACGTAAGACGACGGATAGTAATCCCTATGTGCTGACTGCTTACAGAAGGCAACACAAAAAATTTGATATTTTTGTATGATTGAAAGTTCATTAAATGAACTTCAAAATGTAAGTTTAAAAACAGCCAAACTTAATTTTTGGGAGAAGCTTTGGAAAATAGCAAGACTTTGAACTTTTTAATATAGCTAGTCTATAAAGGGGAAAAATATGAATGAAATGATAGATTTTGGTGAAAAACAAAATACAAAAGAATTAAATTACTGTAATTTTAGATTCTGCATATGCCATTTTGACAACTTACAAGTACATTTGTATGTCTCTTCAGTGCAGATCAAATAAAAACTAGAGCTGACATCGAATGGCAGCCAGTTATACAACCGCTAATTGAACAATGAATCAATATGCTTAGTGTGAATTTTATGTGTGTGGACACAAAACAGATGTGAACACAGTACAAATGTGGACACAGTACAAATATGGACAAAATGATAAACCTCCCCACTTTTTTCCAGAAAATATTCAAAGACAAATTATCTCCCCTTCAAAATTTCTGACAGCAACCTTATTATTTCATGCACATTTTCAGGTGGTGTACTACAACTGTGTGACATTTCATCAAAATCAAAGTACCTGTTTAGAAGGACATGTGCTGACAAGGTTCCTACCCCTTTTTCCAGAAAATATTTGAAGATAAGATACATGTTTCTCCCTTACAAAATTTTGAGCAGCATCCATATAATTTTATACACATCTTCAAGGGTGTAAACATTTCATCAAAATCCAAGCAGCTGTTTAAGAGAACATATGCTGACGAGGATCATCCCCTTTTTTCCAGAAAATATTCAAAGACGTATTATATCTCCTTCAAAATTTCAGGCAACAACCATATTACTTCATGCACAACTTCAGGTGGTGTCCTACAACAGTGTAACATTTTATCAAAATCCAAGCAGCAATTTAAGAGAACATACTCTGACAAGGTTTGTCCCCCTTTTTCCAGAAAATATTCAAAGACAAATTATCTCCCCTTCAAAATTTCGGGCAGCAACATATAACTTCATGCACATCTTCAGATGGTGCACTACAACTGTGTGACATTTCATCAAAATCCAAGCAGCTTTTTAGGAGAACATACACTTACAAGGTACATGGACGGATAATAAGACAGACATGCGGACAGCTTGATTCCTTTATACACCCCAAACTTTGTTTGTGGGAGGTATACATATTTGGAAGACCAGAAACAAAAACATAGGTAATCAAGGATTACAAAGTTTGCCTCGTTATGGCACATTGTCGCAGCAACCAAATTTTGCCTGGATGCTGAAATACTATCAAAATTGCATGCATATGCAAGGTTACCTGAACCAACAATGTACAGTTACTTACATGTAGCAATGATTAATGTAAGTCATACATGCGCAAAATGTAGGTTTAAGTGACCTTATTTTGTCTGAATGCTGACCTACATCAGAGATGCATGCAAATGCACATGCAAGATGATCCTACCATGTACAGTACCTGAGATCTGATCCCTGACAAGAACTTGACCAAATTTTGCCTGGATGCTGACCTACCATCAGAGATGCATGCATGTGCAAGGTTAGATGATCCTACCATGTACAGTGACTGAGATATAAACTCGGATGTAAACTCAAATATAAGTCAGTCAAGCGAAAAATGTAGATCAAAGTGACCTAATTATGCCTGGATGCTGACCTACCATCAGAGATGCATGCATGTGCAAGGTTAGATGATCCTACCATGTACAGTGACCAAGATCTGAACTCAGACATAAACTTGAATGTAAATCAGTCAAGCGGAAAATGTCGGTCAAAGTGACCTAATTTTGCCTGGATGCTGACCAACCATCAGAGATGCATGCATGGGCAAGGTTAGATGATTGTATCATGTACAGAGACTGAGATATGAACTCAGACGTAAACTTGAATATAAGTCAGTCAAGCAGAAAATGTAGGTCAAAGTGACCTAATTATGCCTGGATGCTTACCTACTATCAGAGATGCATGCATGTGCAAGGTTAGATGATCCTACCATGTACAAAATGTACAGTGACTGAGATCTGAACTCGGACGTTAACTTGAATGTAAGTCAGTCAAGCAAAAAATGTAGGTCAAAGTGACCTAATTTTGCCTGGATGCTGACCTACCATCAGAGATGCATGCACATGCACAGTTAGATGATCATACTACATTTTGTATGTATAGTTACCCAGACAAGAACTTGGATGTAAATTTAAATGCAAGCCACTCAAGCCAAAAATATAGGTCTGAGAGACCTAATTTTCTGGGAGGCTGTGAGATAGCCCAAGATGCGCCTGCATGCAAAGTTTGGTGAGCCTACCCTGTATAGTTACCAAGATATATACCCAAATGGTGGACGCAGACGAAGATGTGGACGTGGACGCCGGGGGTACTCCAATAGTCCCCCTCAACTTCGTTGAGGCGAACTAAAAATTAGTAAAATCTGATAGAGCACACAAATAACCAAAAAGATCTAAATCCGGAAGCCAAAAACAGCTACATGTAAGAACATAGAAAAGTATGAATTGTGTTAGAAATCCCTTTGGCTTTGGAAATACGAAATAACAAGAGCTGTCGTCGAATGGCAGCCATAAATACCACCACCTCTCTCCCGCTCATTGAATACTGAATCCATATGGAAAGTGTAAATTTAAGTGTGTGGGGACACAAAAAAGGTGTGGACACAGTACATGTGTAGACACAAAACAGGTATGGACATAATGATAAATCCTCAAGAAATAAGGGAAAAAAGCTATTGTCAAAGAGGAAGTAGATGAGTTACAGACTTGAAAAGGGGAGACACAGTACAACTCACCATACTAAAGCTTCAGACCAAATATCAAATCATTATTACATGTACATATACAAACTGAGAAATCCTTTACCAAAATTTTCAATATATTGCTATAATGGGAAAAAATTAAAGTTATCGTCAAACAAGAAGTAGATGAGTTACAGACTTGAAAAGGAGATACACGGTACAACTCATCATACTAAAGCTTCAGGCCAAATATCAAATAATTACTACCGGTACATACACAAGCTGAGAAATCATTGACAAAAGTTCGGACGGACAGACGGACAGTGGTAAAACAGTTTTAAGTAGGGTCAACGATCATACTTTTGAAAAATTCATGAAAATGTGATGGGTATTATATCTACGTAATTATCTCCCCTTAATAAATTTAGAGATTCAAAAAGTGACATATTTTGCACAATCATAGCATAAATTTTATTTTATTTTAATTTATTGTCAATAAACAATTCAAAAGCATATCTACATAAAAACTGTGAATTTCCATTTTCATCAGATGTGCAAGATCGATGCCAATGTAATCTAGCTAAAAAGACTTATTTGAAAGATCTACATTTGCATTTCCAGTTGCAGGATAGAGGACTGAAAACTGTATTTTCTTGGGATTACTGGATCAGAGCCCCTCCTTCCCATCCTTTGCATTGACAAACCTCACTTCCATGACTTTAAATAAAATATTTAGAAAATTTACTTAATTTAATGTGAGAAATTTCATAATCAATTATTTTTCATAGTGGAAACTATATCATGTATATGAGTGGATATGAGTGGATATAATGGCAATACATGTTAATGACTGAATGAATCTTGAATATATAAAGTTGTCACAAGTTAAAAATAAAACTAGCTAATATTGTTTTAATTGTGTGCATTTTACTGCATTTGATTTTTAAATTAGATCCTTAACAAAATGTATACACATAATATCATATTTCTAATCATAGGTGATTATCCAAAGGTTATAGTTGAAAGTATTTAAATTCTTGACAACTATTACATGTATTAGATTATAATTTGCCTTTCCCAACAGTAAAGAAAACAGTAAATAAGTCTGAATTAAATCGCTATATAATCACTAATAATAAAATCAAATTATATGCAACTATTATAAGTATTTGTTTCACTTCAAAGTCAGTTAATTTTTTTTTTTTTTAATTAGCCTTTATTTGGTACATTTGTATTTAAAGAAACAAACAGAATTTTAACTACTGATACAAAGTGGTTAACTAATACTGTATCTTTCAAAATCTAAACAAGAATGTAAATTGCTCATTAATAGAAATTAAAGTTAATGCAAGTTAAACATGCATTCTGAAATCAATAACTTGACCTAGCTAATGAAAAGTAGTCCATATACAATGTACATGTACATCAGTACAATACATGAAAAAAAATCTAATAAAATTAATGTACAGGGGCTTTCATAGACTGATCATTTCATTTTCTAATTTTGAATAGCTAGTGTCTTGCCTAAAAATTTGTAAATTTAATTTTTTGTTTTAAATTCTTAAGAGAACTAATGTGCATTGAACTACATGTCATGCATGTACCATGCACATATGCAACTGTTTAAATATTGTCAATGTATTTAGTAGAATTACAAAAAAAGTAAAAAAGAATTGAAAGTGAAATTTGAAACAGATTTATTCTCTTTATTAATTTTCAAGATAGTAGTCTTGTAGTATGTTCTTCTTATCATTCGTATATTTATTGCTAAAGGGAAAGGGGATAAAGAAAGGGGAGTTTTGGGTCTACCAAAAACCAATTCAACCTAGCTTTCACTGGGGTTGCTAGTATAGGTGCCACGTCTGGCTGCTTATTGTTGTTTACACAGTGTTTGTATTTCATTTGAGTTTTTCTAGTGCAGTTGTGGATTGTGGCACGTGATTCAAATTTTCAGTCTTTGAAGAGTTTCCAGTTATGTTTTCTTTCGTAATTATACACTGTTCAAATAATTCAGGGATCCATAAGGCACCATAAATGTAAGTTAGTTACATTTTATCACCTATAGATAATTTTGTGATAATGTCACAGTTACAATCTGACCAATCACAGGGCAGGTAAAATGTAAACTCACCAAAAAACTTTACCAGAAGTCATTCGGGCAGTGCTTGTTTCTAGATTTTTCATCTAATGTGTGGGAAATTGACCAATTTTGGATGTTATTTTTTAATTCATTTTCATTATAAAATTTTATATGATTAATGTTTTAAGCTAAAGAATTCGTCATATTAATTTCCCAAAATGTGCATTGAGAGAATCTGATTTTATTTACATTTGTGGTGTATACTGGACGTTTTCCATACAATTACCACTAGTACTGATTCCCCAATGTTTCAAGGTAACCTTGTAAAATTCGATATCCTAAATATTTTCAGAATTATTTATTCAAAACAATGCAGAAAACTTGAATACAAAATGTACAATAAAATATAAAATAGTGAGTATAGTACAGCCAGAGTCTTACCATGACAAATCCCTGTGATAGACGTATAATTCTAAAATTTTTAAAGGAATATATTTTATTGGTCTATCAATTTGATTTCTTTTGCATTTAAAGTGGTAGAATGCATCACTAAAAATATAAAAGAAAACATGTTGATAGATTAAACAGAAGGAAAAAATATACACATTTCACTAACCAGAAAAAACCAGTGATTTATCATGGTAAGTCTCTGGCTCTACTGTAAATGCACATGACAAAACTTCAATCGTTCTAACAAAATTGTACTACATGTAGCTCTATTCCAAGCAAGGATCCTATACTTTTTGCAATATATTGCTGTATTGGACTATTTAATTAGTTATTAAATACATTGTATTAAAATGAAGCAGGTTTAATATTACATTTTTTATAACTTAAAAAGAAAATTAATTCAAAATGTTAAATACCAATGTTTCAGTTCTATATCCGATCAGAAAATGATTGGTAACAATCTATCTTAATCAGTGTTGATGACAAATTAATTAATCACAGAAAATATTCACAAAGCAAAATACATATAGTGCAAATGAAACATTATCCGTGCAATTTAACATGAGCTTCGTCAGTTTTTATTAAAGTAATTAATCTTTTTATTCATTTAAATACCATCAAAGGAATTAAAATGTACCTCGTGAGGCTTCATTGGTCTGCTTCTTGACTTGACAGGAGTTCTTCCTGAACTACTTCTATTACTCCTGTTTGTCCCACTTCCAGACAATGCACTAGCTGAGGATATTCTTTTTTGTTTGGCACTTAATTTACGCCTATCTGATTTATCTAATGGGATTTCTATCTCAACAATTAAATCTGGATCGTGTTCAAAATTATTATAAGAAGTGTGATCAACTATAAGCGGGGATTTGTGACCCCAGAGATGAACTTTATGTGCATCCACTGGAATCGGATTGTGGTTTATTCCATGATCACCAGAGCCGTTGTGACAGTTGCTTTCCATGATTAATTTGAAAAATGTTACGGTCTAAACAAAAATGATAAATGTTATGCTAGTGTTTAAACTTCATCGGAGTTTCATTATTATTAGGAGATCTAAAATACAAGTTTCATGTGCATGTCAACCATATTGTTTACATCCGGATAACAGCTAGCGATAACAGGTGCGCGTGCAAACAAGTTCGAATAAAATTTGCCTTCCCTGTTTCATTACACACAAATCATTACATTTGACCCTTTATTATCAAATTTGTTTTACACTTCTTAATTTTCTTTCATGTTTTTGCTCACAGACAGTGTACAGTTTTTGTAATTTGTCATATCACTACGCTACCGGAAGGGATAGTTTAAAATGATATCTTACTCCCAGAAGGAGCACTTACCACTAATATTGGCAGCAACCATTCGATTTTTATGAAATGGCTTGAAAGGAACATCTGCTCCTGGATATTTTCTCGTGCAATCTTTAAGCCTGACAATTTGTTCTCACTTAAAGCAATTCTGTCTGTTTTTTTTTTTGGAATCCATTTTGCATTTTCAGTGCAATTTAAAATCAAAACCAAGGACGTATATTTAGATAAATATAAGTCCTTGTCAAAACTATCTGCCTTACTGAAACAAAGGCATCTCAAAGGGAAATATTTTAAGTGTACACCAACAATATTTTAAAAAGTTGAATAACTCATTGTCATTGCATGAAAACTGATTGCTCATACACAAGTATTTGTAAAGTGTGATCTTACTATTTAAATATTTGTACTTATTAATTATACAGTTTAATTTCAGTTTCTGAAACAGCAAACTGAAAACAAAAATAAAAACATGTGTAAACTCTTTTTCTCATAGTTGTGTCAAATCGGATAATGACAGTTGACATTTTATTCCTATGAAAGTGGTCAATATGCTATGTTTATAATTGTCAAAAGAGCATATTGCAATATATTGGTCGAATGATCTCTAGGGCTTTTGTTGTATTGTTCTTGTATAACCAACTTTATATGAAACTTAACTTACTTATTTACTTACTTACCTGATAATTGCTGCACTTGTAATTTGATATCTAAAATCCATGCAATACATGATGAAAAATCTTATATACAATCATTTGACAGTTCAAGATGAGAAAAACTTAGGAAGACAATGAAAGAAAACTTATCAAAATCTGATAGTTTTACAACAAAATAATCAAAACAAACAATTTAAAGTGGCCTCTTTCTTCTGAATAAGGTTTGGGAAAATAAACTTTTTTCGCTTGTGTCAAAAAAAAAGAATTTGCTATATAGATTTCATAATTATTCAACCAGATAAGTTATACTGTGCTCAGATGAATGATTACATAGCATTAAAATAAATATTCTGCAAACTTTCAATACACAGCCTAGTTCATAAGGATACTGTTCAGTA